>PVIC010000151.1:60376-158525 GCA_004025085.1 Thryonomys swinderianus | reverse complement strand
TTTCTTTCTTTCTTTCTTTCTTTCTTTCTTTCTTTCTTTCTTTTTTTGAGACAGGGTCTCACTTTGTAGTTCAGGCTGGCTCCGAGTTCACTAGGTAGCCCAGGAAAACCTTGAACTCAGCAATCCTCCTGCCTCTGCCTCCTGAGTGCTGGGATTACAGCCACCACACCCGGCTTCTTGGATACTCTTTCAACTCCATCATCCCTTCTGGCTCCTTCATGTCTAAACTAGGTCCTGGGAAAGAAACTAAAATCCACTGCATCAAATATATTATACATTTATTTCAATTCAGAGGGCATTTTTTGAGCTCCTGTTGTAGTAAGGCTTTGAGACTAGATGCCAAAGGAAGCGCACAGAGAGCACCAGGATACTCGGATTAATAGGGCAAAAGAGTGTAATGGGAGGCAGGGTGTGCAGGTGGCTGCTGTGAACACCTGTATCTTCTATAGCAACCAAGGAGAGACCAGTCATTTGTGGCTAAGTTTCATGGAAGAGATGACTGAGCCTGGGACGAGGGGCAGGAGTTCATTTTATCATGATGAACACAGCAAGAACAAAGGCACAGAAGTAGAAAATTTAAACACATACTGAGAAAACGCCCAGCATGTGTTTGTTTAAAGCCTAGGGTGCATGAAGGGGCTGGCAAGAGTTGAGAGGCTGGACCAGATTCCAGAGGACTTAGACTACCCAGGTCAGGGAGTTTGGGCTTCCACTACAGTGTGGTAAGGAACCCATGAAAACCAAGAGAAAGTGACGCAAAATTCACTAGAAACATTACCATTGGGTTTTGCCCCTGATAAAAGAATAGCACGTATCAGGTGGCAGGTGAAAGGGCTGTCTGAGACTGGACATACAAAAGCAGACACCTCTCCTACCTGTGGGAAGGGCTACAGCCGCAGCACAGAAGTAAACAAATCCTCACAATCAAAGCTATTGTTTTCCCACATCCTGCAGACTTCTTTTCTTTTCTCCCTACTCACAGAAGTGGGATTGGAAATCCCTGGGAGGGTTTGCATCAGAACCCCTGGCAAAGCCCAAGTCTGCTCTCTGCTGCCATTCTCTTGGTCTCTTTGAGATGAACGTTCCCTGGGCATCTGTCTGCTCTTGAAAGTTTGTATTCATTCAGAGACTGGGGTGTTACAACAGACTGGGAAAAACCTGCAACCTGATTTTCTAAGGTTGGCTTTTGTGTGTCTCCTCTGCTAGACTAGTAGTTCTTACTGCTCAGGAATTCTATTCACCTTTGCACCTCCATTGTCTACCCTAAGACCCCACTACTTAGCAACAGTGTCAAAGCTACTGTTTACTGAGCACATACTTTCTATACCAGGCATTGTGTTTAGCAGTTCTGCAGGCAAGAAGTTCTTTTACAACACTTCTAAGCTATATTATTAAAATTATACAACTTATAACACTTAAGTGACTTATCCCAAGGCCAGACTCTTCAAAAATGGTTGGAAATCACAGCCATATCTCTCCAACTCCACTGCCCTTACTTTTAACTTCTATATCTTTTTTCTGTTCAAGAACAAGATCTCCACTTCAGTTGAAGTAGCATAAACAAGAGCTTCTTTGGAATGGCCTATTTCAAAATACAGTTACCTGATATTCTAAGCTGCACCTGTCAGTGACACCCACAAGATATGAGGTGCTAAGGACAGGAAGAATGCTTCTGGAATATAGAAGAAAAAACTTTGCAACAATCAGTGATGTAGGACACCTCATAAGTAGTGAGCTTCCTGTTCCTGGAAATGTGTAAGGTAGATAGATAGTCAAGTGTCTTAACCTGCTCTGACTTTCTGAGGCATTTATATCACAAAGTTTCTATGAAGAAGATTCAGAGATATTACTGTGATCACCAGTATCCCCCATCACCTTTATCTTCTGTTATGTTGAACCACAGTCTAGACAGTAGGAGATTTGGGAATAGAATAGCTGTGGGAAATGGCTAGAGGTCCTATCGTTGCTCCCAAAGGACCCCAACAGATTACATCACTACCTCCCACACACAAATTCTAAATGCATTGAGAAATAAGAAATAAATGTATAGAATCCTAAAATCATCTTTCTCACTGATTAAGGTGTAGATGAATTACATGGATCCTGTGGGGTTCCTGACACTGAATTCTACACTATAACAGACCAATGCATGCTGTCATAGGTAATCTGAACCCACAGACCCCATAAATAATAAAAGAGCCCCCCTCCAAGAACTTAGAGCCAAGAGTAGAGTTTGTGCCTCTGGCTGACATCTGGTGCCCAGAAAGAAGGAAGTTGACAGAACTTCATATGCCCATTTGCTTTATTGAAATCTCTAATCAGAATGGTTATTCCACCTTCCCTGGTGAAGGGTGGATGAAGGGCTAGAAAAAGCCTTAGACTTACTCCAGGGCCTCCCTCCACATAGAGAATAATATCAGAAGTGGGTAGGAGTGTCCCCCTATCAAAATCTTTCCATATTGTATTCTTCACTAGCTTGCTTATTTCTCTCACCAGACTGTGAGATTCCTGAAACAGAGACACTCCCACTACTCACCCAACACCTGGCACACAGTAGGTATTCAGGAAGGGGAAGTAAGTGAACTCTCAACCAACATGAGTAGTTTCCTAAAGGAGCATCTCTCTGGGACTGAAGAAGGTGCCTTTTCCTCCTGCTAGCCCAGGATTATGCCTTTAACGTTTCCAAGTCCTTTCCTTTCTATGTATTATGGTAGTTCAAATAGGGCGCAAGAAGTGTTGCTGGATGACTCAGGACACATTTTTCCTAGGCTGTGCTGTGGCTCGCACTTGGCTGTGAACTGGCTGTGAACAGGAAGGGAGCTATAGGTGCTGTGTGAGAAGAGAGGGTTCCCAGGCCTGGCCCTGTTCTCCTGTTGTCACATCCTGCCTTACCCACCTCATGAGAGTCATGGAGATCAGGGCAGAGGGGTCATTCTGGAAAATGCAGGATACTTTGCGGGTGTGAAGCAGTGAGATCTGTGGGAATATTGGAGAGAAAATTCGTAGTTTTTAAGTGCTACATGATGGTTCAGATTCCAAGGTCGAAAAGGAGGACAGTACCTCTTACAGGCTTTCACTAGAGGTTTGCTTATTTGGTAAAACTTTGTCCCAGTGGAAGCTAGATGCCCAGCCTGGCCCACAAAAGCCTGTATGACTCATCACACAATGATATTTATTAAGCATCTGCCAAGTTCTAGATATGTGCTAGACACATCAAACATATTATCTTTATTCTCTTCAATAACCCATCAAAGGAGAATTTCTCCTTTCCCAATAAAGAATTGGAGGCTTGTCAAGATCAAATTACTTGCCCAAGGTTACACAGCTAGTGTTTGCTGGACCTTATCCACAGCTGGGGATCATAAACCTGTTGCTGTAGTGTTGTTTCTGTAGAGTGGAGGGATTCCAACAAGGACAGGGAGAGGTTGGGGAATTTGGAAAGCTGAAAACCTTTCAAGATTATCTGTAAAGCCAGCCATTGCCAGCCACCTGCCTTGGGCCACCTGATTCCGAGAGAGGAGTGACCTCTTCACTTAGTGCACTTCTAAGCTCCAGAACAAGATCCATGCAGGCCTAGAAGTCTTCAGAGGCTCTGGGTGAATGAAAAGAGAAGGAGTTTGATAGTCCAAGGCAAGGAGAGCTCTTAGGAAGTGGCTCTAGGTCAGGAGGTGAGGCTGTGGGCCACTCTCTCAGGGGGATTAGCATGCCCACAGCGCTGGCTCCCCTGCAGGGGTTGAAAGTCTGCGGTTTTTAAATATTTCAGCCTAATAAAACCTCCTACACTTAAAGTCATTCAGCTGGAATTTAATAAATATATGAGGAGACTTAAAAAGTGTAGAGAAACTTGAAATTGGGATGATCATTTGGATGTTGAATGTGGGAAAATTATTTTCTTATTATTTTGCCTACTCTTACCCTTACAGCCTTCCTGCATAGAGGGCTAAGGAACAATGACTCAAAGCTCCAAACAGAAGAAAACAGGAATTGGGCTTGGCATAGAACCACTGAGGTGCTATTCACCTCGGGGATTCGTCCCCCAGGGCTGTTTGCTACCCTGTGGCTGGGTCTGTTTCTGGGGACCCGCCATAATGATTCCTCCTGACTGAGATCCTGCCTTTCTCGACATCATCTTTTGGAGAAATGGTTTTGATTGTATCATTGATGTTCTAGTGCAGGCTCCTCCCTCTCAAAGTCAACCTGCACCTCTGCACCCCAGCTCTGACTTTCCAAAATTCATGAGAATCAAGGCCATTATTAGCCATTATAGAGAATAACAAACACACCATGCCAAGCACTTCCTCAGACTTTTGACCATCACCTCATTTATCCTCACAACAAAGGAAAGCCATTATTAGACCACCCTTCCCTGACCCCACTACCATCTCTCCTACAGCAGTTTCTGTTCAGCTCTGCCTTCACCCTCGCCTTTGTAATTCTTGCTTTACCCCTCTTCTATGTTTGAGTCACACTCATTCATGGCCTTGTAATTGCACATACTTGTGGCTTTGAGATAATTGGTCTGTATGTTCACTCGTCCAGTCTTTCTCTCCAGCTGTTTTAATGTGTACCTCCTGCGAGTTGTCTTGCACATGCATTGGACTTGAAGTGCCTTGAAGACAAAAGACTGTGCCTGGTTCTCATAGCAAATCCTAGGGAAATGTTTGCTAGGAGAAACGCTGCCTAGTCCTAGAATGATCTTCCTCCAGTCTCTCCAACTCTCGATACCGGAAAGTGGAACCTGTCACTTTGCTCTTAGCTTGGTGTGGAAATATAGCTGTCATCCTGCTCACTTGACTCTTAGTGATCTGCCTTAACAGAGGAGCCAAGTTTCAGTTAACCCTAGAAGGCCATTAGTGGCAGCAACACTTGTGAGTGTTCATTCATTTTTTCTTTCCCAGTAAGTGCTGAGCGCTGGGCAGTTATTGGGTTCTGTGCTGGGAGCTAGACCCACAGAGATGAACAAAACACACAACTTATGACCTCAAGGAGATCATCAGACTAGTGGAAAGTTGATGAGTTAAGGTCAGAACCAGTTAAGCACCTTGGTTTATTGAGTCTACTGCTGGGGAGATTTTTAGGAGACGATGTTGGACAGAGAAAAACTGTCATGAGAAGGTGGTGTTTAAACTGGGTCTTTAAAAGGAGTAAGATTTGGACCTGAAGAAGTAGGTGGCAAAACTTTCCCTAAGAGCAAAGGCATATAGGTGGGAGATTATGTTCTGGAAAAGCACAAATGTCATCTGATAATTTGTCAGTAGCTGATGAGAGGCAAGGTGACCTTCATTACTATGGACCCGTCGCTATATTTCCAGCTCTCTATCATTCCTTCTTTCTGCTTGAGAAATAATTCTGTTGGGTTACAACCTAGATGACTTCATCCTATCGAAGACAAGGGTAGGGAACCTACTGTGAAGTAAAGCCCTGTGCAAGCAGTCCCATGGGTTTCTTGATCTTCAACCCTCAAATCCCAGCATGCACGTGGAGACCTGTCTGCATCTCAGCTGTGTGCTGGGAAGGAATGGGCAGAGCCGACCAAGACCTCCCCGACTGCCCGAAAGTTTCTAGAAGATGCAGACACTGTAGGCAGCTGCCTTGATCCATCAGCAGGAGGAGGCCAGAGAGGCAGATTAGTCACTCGCATCACTTTCTGTTGAGTCAACATCTATTTTTAGATGTAGCGCTCATAAAGGGACTTGCCGTCTCTATCACAGAGGGGAAGAGGGTGTCGTAGGTGAGGGGTCCACTCATCCTTCACCTTCTTTGTTACACCATCTTCGCCCCCCAGTGTCCCTGCTAAAGGTTAGCTCTTAGTGCCGAAGGTCCAGTTGAATATGTGCAACCCTTTTTGCATACATGCTTTTGCATGCACACACACACACACACACACACACACACACACTCCCAGTATATTCAGGGTCTTAGCAGGTCTTGTGAATTGGTTATGTAGAATGAATAAAACTTCCAACTGAAAAACGCTAAGGCATATAGGTCCCTTCCTGTCCAACATTGTCAGATGTATTCTGAAAAGACTGTTTTCATCATCTATTCTGAGCCATAACCGCCCCAGAAATAGCTTTAGCAGGAAAGTACTTTTGTTAGACTAGCTGTAAATTATATTTCAAATGTCTGATGTTGTTTTCTTAAAAAAATAAATAAATAAGTAAATGAAAGTCTAAAATTAATGACTGCTGGGGTTTGCTTTGCTTATGTGTACTGCTACAGATTTGGCTTCTTGCAGATGGAATTTCAGATCTGTTTACACTTCTGTGTTAGCTTTTTGGGGAAAAAAAACAGTTGAGAGATCTGGGAGGACAAATTTACAAAGTCAAACCTATTATAACCATTGGTGAGGCGTCTTCTTTCTCTCTCTTTCCTTTTCTCCCTCCCTCCTCCTGTCCACTGTACCCCCATTTTATTTGTTGTGGTTTTATTTGCTGTACCTCAACTTTAGAGGTGACTGGTCCTTACAGATGTGACAACAAGGTCACATACCTAGTTTCTCAAGCAGATGTTCATTCAACCCCATTTCACCAACACTTTGTCATTCAGCCAGAGCAGACCTGTGGGAACAGATTGGAGCAACACAAAGGACAGGACATAAAAAGTCTTGCAGGGAACCTGATCGCTTTTATGTTTTCAAGAAGGGAATGTGGGTAGGAGAGAAATGTGCAGAGCAGAACTTCACGGGGGCTTTTTTTCTGGTTTATTCAAAGATTATTATGTGTTGGATACAGTAAATCATCTATACACCCACATCCAGGAGGTAAATCTTCAGAACTTCACGCGTGGGCAGTTCTGCGTTTAACAGCTGCCGTACAGTAACTATTTGGTTCTGCACTTGAAGACCCTTATCTGTGCATTTGTTTTAAGTGATCAGCGGCTCTCCTTGTATTCTTCTATTGCTGTGCTCCTGCTTCTCTTCATATTGCAGAAGTAGCTCCAATTCTGAATACTGAGGATTTAAACTGACACCATGATAGTAAGGACAGACAAGAGGCTGTCGTCTTGGTTGTTGCCTCAGTCTCTACCCCAGGGTGGGTGCCTGCCGTGTATGTAACTCCTCTTGCCTTTTCCTAGGTCTCATATGCCCGTCCAAGCTCAGCCTCAATCAGGGATGCTAACCTCTATGTTAGCGGCCTTCCCAAAACCATGACCCAGAAGGAACTCGAGCAGCTTTTCTCACAATATGGTCGGATCATCACCTCACGAATCCTGGTTGATCAAGTCACAGGTTAAGTGTTTGTAATTACTTTCCTTGTATATCAGTGCTTCGTCACCACTAGGAACAAGCTAGAGATTTTTTAAGGCAGAGGATACCAGTCGTGAGCAGGCAGATTCCTGACTTGGGAAAAACACTTCTTATTCATCAACTACCCCAATTTAAAGTGGGCTATCTTGAGTGGTCAGAGTTCTCTACCAGGGGAATTTTTTCAGCAGCTGCTAAGCTACTTGGCACGGTCATAATAGAATTTGGGTCTTAAGCTGAGAGTGTCACTCTATGACCTTCAAAGTTCCTTTCAAACAGTAGCGTTACTTTTATATGTGAACACCAGCATGTATAGTTCTAGCTCCAATTCTAAGCATTATGAAGTTAGAAACAACTTCAAACCATCACATTTCACACATCGGGAAACAGATTCAAAATAAAAGATCCATCTTCCCCCTAGCTAGTCAGTAGCAGTACAGGGTATGAGCCTAGGCTCAGGTCCTGGGATTCTTTGTCCGTAAAGAAATCCAGCCACCAACTCTGAGTAAGAAATGTAAATTCCTTGGGTTGGGCTTTTGACATTAGAGTGTTTTGGCCTGCCCCTAGTTTGATCCCCATTTAGAATTCATTCCCTGAGAGGAGTTTAGCACATGTTTATCATTTGTTCTTGCAACCAGCTCTCATTCAAGTTGGTTCTGTCCCAGATTAGGGGACACTGGGGACCAAGGATGAAGGAGGCAAGCCCTTATGGGACTCTACTGTGAGAAATCCTGCTAAGGGTTGTCCAGCCCCCTGTGAGAGCTCATGACAAGGCACACTCTGCCTGGTGATGATTGTTGGGAAGGCTCCTTTGTGGAGACAGGGATTTGGAGGATGAGTTGGAGTTACCTGGCAAAAAGGAGGAATATAAAGCATTCCAGGTGGGGAGACAGCATATCCCAAAGCATGCAGGTGAGGGAGAACACAGCCTGTTCAAGGAGTTGTTAGGCAGTTTGGAGTAGCTGGTGTGAAGTTCAAAAGGCGATTTGGGTGGGAAGGAGAGTGAATGCCAGCCTAAGACCATTTGGACTTTACGTGCAGCAAGAAACCAAGGAATGGTGTTTGGGGGGTTTTGTTTGGGCCCATGAGAAAAAGTACCATGCCCAAGGTACAAAGTCAAAAGGTACAAAAGAGATGTAGAAGATATTTTTAAAGGGTGCAGTATGGTCAGAGTTTCCTTTTCAAACAGATGACTTAGTTTTCTAGATGTGGAGGATACATGGGAAAAGAAGGAATTGGATGGGAGGTGATGAGTTATAGTAGCTCAATGGAGATAAGACTGTGCAGGAAAGCAGTGGAGTGCTGGAGCAAAAAGATGCAAGCACTGTCTCTGTGCTGGGGCTTCTCTCAAGAGCCGTGCCAATGGAAGTGCAGTGCTTTGGTTGTAAGACAGATTCAGGATCCAGGCCCAGCCCTGTGCAACAGGTGGGTTAAGTTCCCACAGAATGTCTGTGAGATCCCACACATGTCTTCCCAGAGCTATTTATTAGTTTGCTTCATTCACTTTTTACAGACTCTTTCTCTTTCCCAGGAGTGTCCAGAGGAGTGGGATTCATCCGCTTTGATAAAAGGATCGAGGCAGAAGAAGCCATCAAAGGGCTGAATGGCCAGAAGCCCAGCGGTGCTACAGAACCGATTACTGTGAAGTTTGCCAACAACCCCAGCCAGAAGTCCAGCCAGGCCCTGCTGTCCCAGCTGTACCAGTCCCCCAACCGGCGCTACCCTGGCCCGCTCCACCACCAGGCTCAGAGGTTCAGGTAGGCCGCCCACAGTGGAAGGACCTGCTACCCCAGTACAGACCTGTGCGAGGTTCCAGAGAAGCTCACAGCCTCTGCCCCCAGGAATCACTGTGCAACACTCCCTGGAGCCTCAGTTCCCCTTTCTGTAAAGTGAGAAGCTCTTTGAAGCCCTCTTCCAACCTACCACTGAGACTGGTTAAACTTGGGATTCTTTGTTGGAAACAAAATTTCTATGTTTAACCAATCAAGAAAGTTCAGTTTCATCAAGATTTGATCACAGATAAGTGTCTGCACCAGCCCTTAGACACACAGCTGGACAGTGGCTTTTAATACATTCCAAGAGTAGACCAGGTCGCATGTCCTTGCCAGAGGGAGTGGCTTGTCCTCCCCCTTTCCCCTAGTTAATTCTGTGTAGTTCCAGAGGGTCAGAGCAGGGGACGGGGAGGAACTCCCTTCAGTGTTACCTCCACTCCCTTAACATAACCTGGAGGGCAAGGAGGAAGTTTCATCTGAGCAGTGTTTCCTTCAGGTACCCAACACCCAGGAGGCTCCTGATCCAATGGAGCATTTCTCCCAGAACATTTCTGAAAGGCAGGTTTCTCCTATGCAGGCAGTGCACCCTTAGCCAGCCTGAAATGTGCCAGAGGAAAATATGGTCTTAACCTACTCGTCGTTATTCTAAATAATTATGTTATTCTACCCACGCCCCAATTTCCCTTTAATGAAAGGGCTTTTCTCCTTGTCAGACTTCCCATGGGGAAATAGTAGGTCTTTCTATCTAGAATAGTAACAGTCCATCTGGCCACAATGAGGAGAAAACCACCCTCTGCAGTTGTCCTCCAGTGCCTGTGAATCTGAAATGGTTAATGATTCCATGAAGAGTCCAAGTCATCTAATTTTTATTTTGTGTGAGAGCACATGCAGTATTTATGTAAAAAGCTTCTCCAGCAGGCTTCTAATGGTGGAAACTATGGTTACTACTGCCCCATGGTGTGAATAGCTTGTCCCCAAGTAAGGTACTAAACGTGAGGAAGATTATAACATAATGACAGTTTGCTGAGAGGTACTTTCAGGCTGTAAATAATAAGCCATTTTTAAAACATCGTAACCCAGAAGCACTCCCTGGCCCCCAAAAATGTGTGTGGTAAGAAGATTTAGTTAATGTAGCTAACCGAACAGAAAAGATCCATTTGGTTGCATAGTGTTAGTCTGGAACAGAGACCTTTTATTCACGAGTTTAATTATAGTAAAAGGTGAGCAGTTTAAGAAGGCCTTCCTTCCCGAACAGTTTCGCACACAATATAAAATAAGATCCATACAAATGTTCTGAGAGGTGGGGGGGAGTGGGATTAATTTAGACTTTGAAAGAAAAAGGGATTCATTAGACACTTGCTTTAAACTCTAGCATTGACCTGAACGTGAATTACTTGCAGTTGGAGCCAGGAGAGGGGGAAACTACCGGTGCATAGTCTTCTAAGCAGTGGGGAAAGTTGTTGAGCTTTTCTTCTTTGAAAATGGAGCATTCTTATTAATAGTTCCATTGAGCGATCTTGCCATCTGTGAGGCATTAACCCAGAGACCCTCCTTCTCTTTGCAGGCTGGACAATTTGCTTAATATGGCCTATGGCGTAAAGAGGTAATTAAAACTCCACAGATTGCCAGATGTCCGTGTTGGCACAGACTGGGGCTAGAATTTTTTTTTTTAATTCACTAACTTTACTGTTTTTTTTTAATTCTTCCTTTTTCTTCCACCAGCATGTCAAATTCTTCATTTTAATTTCAGACCTCAGTTGATTTTGTTTCTTTTAGGGCACACAAAATGTATTTGTGTGTTTCACTTTTTCTTTTATTTGCAGGTGGGCTTCCCGTATGGTTCAGGTGCCACAGCTACCAAGCCCTTGATAATCTTGTCCTCTGAGCGGCTTCCCTACTGGATAAAGCTCTGACTCTTTGCTGCCTGATTTTGCAGAATTGCAGAGCAACTGTTTTGTATTAGCAATGCCAAGATTCAGTTAAGAGGGCAGATTCCAGCAAATCTAAATTAGAACACTTTGCTAATCATGGCTGACAATCTTATAATTTTCAGTGGAAGAATTGGATTTTGGACTGCCAGCCCTGGCCACAGCATGAATTAACGCATGGGTGACTTTCTGACTCCCTGTCCCATCTCCGTGTGCCTTTCAGAGCACATCCTGAAGTGAAGTGTATCTGTGTGCACCTCAACCAGGGGTTTCTTTTGTTACAGGTTGTAACAGTTAATATAAATCCTCCCTCGGTTCTATATGTACGTGGGCTTTAAATTTGGTGTTTCGTTCATTTAAAGCCTTCTCATGGGGTCGGGGTCTCAGTAGGGTCAGGGCTCTGGGGACCTTCTGGATGGAGTGACAAGGGTGTTCCAGACACAGTATGAAATCTGGCTCTCAGGTAGTTGGGTGTGTCATGTCACTGTGTCCAGGAGATTCCCATGTGTGCTCTTGCAAAGCTCCACTGCACTGCCAGCCCTAGAGCATCTTCAGCATCTTGCTCAGTAGAACAGCACACTGTAATTCCCTTCCCTCCAGTTAAGGGAAAGAGCTGTGGTCTTTAATAGTCCACATCACACTCCCCCTCTAGGCAGTCCCTGGCCATGCATGGTAAGTACCCTGGCTCTGGAAACAAGTGTGCAGTGCTGGGAATAACTTGACTGCAAACTTTGCAGAGTGCTAGCCTCTGGGAGCTCAACCCCAGCGCCAGGAGGATAACTGAATTATCTCCACATGCCTAACACACACTGCTTGCCTGTTCCCAAGCATTTTATGTCCTTCCTACTTCCGCCCCATCCATTTGCTACTCTTTGACTTGAGTTCAGAGCACCAAATGGTATGAAGAGTGACATTAGTAGCACAGGTGTGATGAGGGAAAACATAGCTGGAGCAAGTGTTCCCAAACACGGTAGACAGCACTAGATGACATCGACACTCTCATTTCCAGATTTATATCTAGAATCCTTCCTCCTTGAGTGCCCCAGGAAGCAGCTGCCTACTGGAGTACAGTCATACTTGAAATCTCTTTGCTGGCTCTGACCTTGGCCTTCTAATAAATGCTTAGGTGTTCTCTGTGTATAAACTGAAAGAGGTCAGATCACCTGGTTAAAGGAGAAGCAAACAAAAAGACAATCTTTAGAAATAATGCAAATAGCAATTATACTTGTATTTGTTCTTCTAAAAATCTGTACCATAAACGTTTCTGGGTTTTGTCTAGTATTTGTTTTTAAGCAAAAGGAAAGACTGACTTGGTGAATAGTAGCAAGAATAATGTCTTGAGTTGCATTAGCAAGTATATATTTCACAGCCATTTTATTATCTAAATTCTGGTAAATACAGAACAGTCCTTTAACAGGACTTCCAGATACTCAGGAATATTTTCTTATTTTAAAAAACAGTCCAGGGCCGGAGGGTTAGCTCAGTGGTTCCGGCACCTGCCTCTCAAGCGCAAGGACCTGAGTTCAATCCCCGGTAACCACATATAATGCTGGGCATGGAGACATGCCCACCAACAATCAACACTGCATACCACAATGCCAGACGTGGTGGCTCACGCCTATAATCCCAGCACTCAGGAGGCAGAGACAGGAGGATTGCTGAGTTCGCGGCGGCTTGCCTGGGCACCATAGTGAGCTCAGGGCCAGCCTGAACTACAACGCGAGACCCTGTCTCAAAAAGCAAAAAAAAAAAAAAAACAGTCCAGCAAGCCTGGTGGCACGCACTTGTAATTCCTGCTCCTGGAAGACTGAGTCAGGAAGCAATGCCTTAGACTGAGCCCAGCCTGAGCTCTGTAATGTGTTCAGGCCAGCCTATACGTAGTGAGACACTGACTCAAGAACAAAAACATTCTCACGCTTTCCCCATGTTCTTCCTTAATTTTTGTTTCCTCTGCTCCTATCCACTCTTGTATAAGTTCAATCTGAAACAAAATGTTCACAAATACCATTCTGCGGCAGACACTGGTGTCTTGATTCTTGCACCCGAGGCTTGCATCACTGATCACACATGAATTTATTTTATCAGCTACTGAATAATAGAATCTGAAAAGTTATTTTTTTCTTCCCAAGATTACATAAAAACTGAGATTGCTAAGCCTAATGCAAAAATAGTTGCAATAGGACAGTTTTATCCTTTCCTAGTGTATAGCAGCAATTAAAGACATAGAAATGCACAAGCCACTTGAAATTTTGTTCCAGTGATGCTTAGAAATGAACTCTAGACAACATAGCATCAGGGTGTGGTACATCTCCATTGT
Organism: Thryonomys swinderianus; assembly: GCA_004025085.1. Taxonomy (NCBI): domain Eukaryota; kingdom Metazoa; phylum Chordata; class Mammalia; order Rodentia; family Thryonomyidae; genus Thryonomys; species Thryonomys swinderianus. The sequence continues at coordinate 145,262 of PVIC010000151.1, read as the reverse complement.
TATCACTCAAGTTTTGGGGAGACAACTTTTTCAGTAAATGCTAAATGACTCATCTGATTAATAACAAGACATGTTGGTTCATGTACATGTACCTCCATTGCCAGTAGTTCACAGAGTTTTGAGAGCCAGAGGACTGTAAGGATGGTAGACCCGAGCACTTCTACAGCCATCCCTAATTTACCTAAAAAATAAAATTCTCCAAACATTAATGTCAACCAGTTATTCAACTGATCAACAAATATTTAGTTCTTTCCTATGTGTCACCGTGTCTCTGAGATTCCCACATCTGTTCCATGGAACAAATAAGTAGAACAACAGAGTGGAATGCAGTAGGGCCCTTTCCCTGAAGTGTTGCTCACTGTCTGTTATGGGGTTGGGGCTGGGTTAGGGCGGGGTAATGTGTGAATGTATGTTGCTAGAACTCTGCAAGAGCCTTGCTCTGGAGCACTGGAAATTGCCTTTCTTGGCATGTATGTGCCTCAGGTCTCTAGCCATTGCCATCAGGAGAAATGCCACAGATGTTAGTTTTTGCATTTTGGTGTTTAAACCCTGAAGACTCCTGCAAACACTCACTCGGCCCTTTGCCCCATGTCTGTGTCTGTGCATCTGTGTGTTATCCCTGGTCAGACTGATGTCTGGACCAGTCCCCCCTTCTGCTTGTCCTCCCAGGTTCTCCCCCATCACCATTGACGGGATGACGAGCCTTGTGGGAATGAACATCCCCGGTCACACAGGCACAGGCTGGTGTATCTTCGTCTACAACCTGTCCCCTGATTCTGACGAGAGTGTCCTCTGGCAGCTCTTTGGCCCTTTTGGCGCAGTGAACAACGTCAAGGTTATCCGTGACTTCAATACCAACAAGTGCAAGGGATTTGGCTTTGTCACCATGACCAACTACGACGAGGCAGCCATGGCCATTGCCAGCCTCAACGGGTATCGCCTGGGAGACAGAGTGTTGCAAGTTTCCTTTAAAACCAACAAAGCCCACAAGTCCTGAATTCCCATCCTTACTTATTAAAATATATATATAAATATATACGAACAAAACACACACGTGCACACACACACACACATACACAAAGGAAGAGAACAAACTTTTCAAGGCTTATATTCAACCATGGACTTTATAAGCCAGTGTTGCCTAAGTATTAAAATATTGGATTATCCTGAGGTGTACCAGGAAAGGATTTTATAATGCTTAGAAAAAAAGAAAAAAAAAACAAAAAAATACCTTTGATGCATTGAATGTTCTTTCATAGCTGTCGTTGTTGAATATAATATACATAGATAGCAATGTGCAGGGATTTTTACCCAGCCAGCTAACTTTACTACCTTCCTTGAAGGTGGGTCTTTTTAAGATGACCATTCGCTCATTTGAAGAAGAAAAACAAAAAACAAAAAAAAATAATAATAAAAACAATTTTTACAATGTAACAGGATTCAGAGAAAGAAAAAAAGATTTTCTTTTTTGTCAGAATGTTGATCCAATCAGATTGGTTAAACCCCCCACACAAATTTAAGAGGAACAATAAAAATTGCAAAATGAAAAAACTTTTGCAAATTTTTTTATTTTTCCTTTTTTCTTTTATATCATGTGAACTAAAACAGTCTTCTGTTAGGGGACAGGGGCCAGGGGGATACCTGATGACATTAACAATTTAATAACATTAACACTGTTGCCAAAGAGGTGGTCTCTTTGCTGAAAATGGGTTTCAAGAAAAATCTATTTTTATAAAATATAAAGAATTTTTACAAGAGAATCTGGATTTGAGAAAAAAATATTTTGACTGGCTAATTTAGGGGAAATTGACAACTTTGTCGCGTTCATACTGCACTGGTAACTTTTTAGAGATCAAGATGTGTGTTTTAAACTGGATTCGTAGACTGTTTTTTGAAGGATGGGCTATAAACAGATGATCTTCATATCTTTTCATAGCATGTAATAATAATAAAAATATTAATTACTAGGGGAAAGGAGTGTTTGTTCTACCCAGGGTACCACAGTTCCCCACAGTCAAAACCCAAAAGCAAGGAGATGAGTTGAAAGACAATTTTTCTTTAAGTCATCAGTATGGGATGTCAGCAGAACAAAAACTAAAAAGATTAATTTTCCTTTTACTCTAAAACTTCCTTAGTTTGAGCAGTAGGTGCTACAAAATTATTTACATATCTTAGTATCATAGTTAAATGTAATGTGTTTAGGAGAGGAAAACAAGATACATTTGCTTTAAATTCATTAAGCAATTTTCAAATTCACTTTGTAGCCCATGCTGATAGAATTGGGCTGTGTTGGTACATTTGAACACTGTTTATGTTGCTTGAAACACTTATTTATTTAATCGCCAATGTGATGATGCCTATGGCCGAGATCAAATATAGCTAGATTGGCTAGACTACTTATTTGTTTACTTAAACTATGGGAAGAAGCATATTATTGTGTCATTCTGTTGTGTGTGTATGTGTATATATAATATAAATATATATATATATATAAAGTTATTTTTTTCTTTGGGTTAATTTATTATAAGTTGTAACACTTGGCTAGTTTTGTTTGTATATGTCTTAAAATGTTTTCTTATGATATTTAAGTGACAGTTAAAGAGGTATCAAGGTAACTTGTGTAGAACTATTGTTTGAAATATTGTCATGTTTGTTGTGAATATTTTTTCTTACTGCACAGTAGAAAAATAAAAGCAACTGGGTCTTTATTTTAATGTAATTCAGATTGGGAAAAACAAAACAGAGCTAAGGGAACAAAATGACTGCGAGAGCACTCTCCCACGTCCAGTGCACTGATCATTTTAGTATGTTTGTGCTTTGTACGGTTATATATTTAAAACAAAAACAAAAAAATACAAGAGTTCATGCTCTTCCCTGGGTAATAGAAACAGTTACTCGCTATGCATAATCTAGTTGATAGTTAAATTTGCTATTGCTTTTCTTGTCTTGTTATATAAAATCTTTTCAATACAAGTTTAGTCTTAATGGTAATAAAACGTTATGGTTATTTATAACTTGTGCTTATTTTGTGCATTTTTTCCCATGCTGAACCCACTAAGTGCATGTAGACAGGACTGTTGTTTTCACACCGAAGAGGCAAACTTTGTAGTAGTCGTCGTAGTGGTAGACAGATCATGAAAACCAAGGCTGCATCATAGACTCCTCCTTTAAATTTTTTTTTCCTCTTTTTCAGTTTTGGAGAAAAACAAAAAAAAACACCAGATTTCAGTTCAGAGAACACTTGTTCAACATTCAGGGAAACCTTTTTACATCACCTGCTATGAATGAACGCAGTTTGCTGGCAAAGTTTTGTTGCATTTGCTAAGCATTAGTGGGAAAGGCATGCCAAAATCTCTTCTCTATAATGTGTTCAATCTGGGGGAAAAAAAGGAAAAAAAAACTTAGGACCAGGCAGTGTATTCTTTAGTTGTAAATGAATGACTTCATGTTAATCTTGCTAGTTTAGATGATTTCTGAGGGAAAGTATTGTAAATGTTTTTTTTTTCATAATCTTGTTGTGTTTGAATTATTTGTACTTTATCTGTCCAGACAATAAATGAAAGTGTGTAGAATGAATTTGAGCTTCCCAAATTTTTAAATGTGTTCATTCAAACTTTTTTTTTCTGTAGCATCTGCAGATTTCCCCAATATTTTTATCCTTAAACCAGGAAAAAGAAAAAAAGTAGAGTGAAAATCTGTTTTGCATTTTAGCCCAGTCTCTCACGGTCAACTCAGGATTCAGAAGTCATTGCCCTAGTTCCGTGCCACTGAAAGTGTGGTCCCCAGTTGGCAGTATCAGCATCATCTGGGAGCATGTCGGGAATGCAAACTCCTGGGCTGAATGCAAATCTATATTTAACCAGGTACCCCCAGGTGAATCACTGGGGATTGAAAGTTTAAGGAGCACCGCTCTGGCTGACAAACCAGAACACTTGTTATTTCTTGCACCATGATGACCCATTAGCGTGTGTAACTCATTTATAAGCATTGCTCTGACTTGGCCAGAGGACCAGGAGTCACTGTTTGCTGAGCATCTGTTATGCATCAATCAGCTGAGTGTTGTCCTCTGCGCTCTCCCACTTTCTCCACTCAGCAGCGTGAGAGGAGTAGACAGCGTTACCCTCATTTCACAGATGACAAGACCAAGGCTCAGTCAGATTTAGTAACTTGAAATATCAGCAGATCTCCAGCTGGGTTTTGAAACCAAGTCTGACTCTACTGAACAGCCACTCAGCACTGAGATGGGAGAATTTGTGTGGCATTAAAGTAGCAGACCATTTGTATTGAAAGTGATGGCTGCACAAGTACACTCACGTTTTTATTGTCATATGCATTTTTGTTTAGAGGTAACAAATATTTTACTTTCAAACTTTTGAACAGAAACCCTAAACATAGACATGTTCATGCAGTGTGGAAAGAACATGATTTAAACTCCACCTAGAAAGAAGAGAACTACCTACCTTATTATGAAACCACATTAAAATGTGCCCTGAACTTTACAGAATGAGCTTTTCAGTGATTTCCTAGGATGTTCACTCACTGATGATCTACTGTCTGTCTTTCATTTTCATTTTCTTGCTAATTGAAATTTCATAATACCTGTAAAACATCACCATCGTAAAATGATACTTCAAAAGGAAATGCTCCCACTGAGCCAAATGAACGAACAGTCAGATTCTCTTTCATTTCCCATTAACCCCTTTTTTATTATTATATTAAATTACTGCATTGGTTGGAATAATTAAAATCAAAATATGGAACTTAATTAACCAAGCTAAATACTAAACCTCTGTGTCACCCTGAATGTCACACAGTTGAACTCACAATTCCTTTTAGTTTTATCTTAAAGACAAACCCTTGTCTTTCTTTTCTGATGGACATTCAAATAATTACCCCCAAAACAAAAGTTTGACAAACACCTTTGTAAGGTCAGAAATGTTGCTCCCAGACCTATGATAGTTCTCACATAACACTAACTCTGATCCTTCAAAGCATCATTTTAGAGTACTTTAAATGGATAGATGCATTATTTTGAATATTATAAGTCAGTAGGATTATTGTATTTTATTCTCTAGCCTCCAACAGATCTATCTTGAAAGTTTTACAAGTACAAATAGATCTTTAAATAAGCCTTGAAGCTATCCAGAGGACATCATTATGCATACATTGTCTTGACATTTCCCAGCATCAGCACAATGCCTAACAACTGCCTAACATCAAATAAAAAATTCATCCTGTTGCAAGTGTAAGCCTTTGCCTTAAATCTCCCAACCAACAACCAGTTTCTGTAGGAGTTGGTAGGCAAGATCTAACAAATCACAATAATGCAGAGATTATCAAATTCTTAGGTCCATGAAAGATTGCCTGTCACAGAAGGCTGACAGCATTTACTTAGTTATTTCTGTCAAAGTGATAGAGCATAAAAATGTGCTAGTCTCTATAGCCATCCCACTTCACTACCAGCAAAATTTTATTTCCTTTTATTACCTAAGACCAAGCACTGACTAAATAATTACAGCCAGAAATTTGTATCAACTTGAGCTTTGTTTAAATTTCATTCATCAAGATCAATCAGTCATTCATTTGTAAATAAGATTTTACCCCCAAAGAACAACATTTAGAAGCCCATTTGAAACTCCCAAAGTCTTGTGAAGTATCCATATCCTGTAAATACCTGGAGCTTGTCAAAATGTGACACACATTGCTTTTTGCCATAGATAATTCAGGACACTTCTAGCCCTTGAAAATGCTTTATCCTTCTTATAGGCACTATGCATTTGTTTCCTAACAGACATGCACATAAAAACACACAGTGCCAAGTATTTGTACAAGTGAGTATCAACCTCTGTTTTTTACTTTCCTCTGTGAATTCAAAAATTATACCTGGCAAGATAACATTAACAATAAGAGTGTTTTCTAAAAGGAAATCTCAATTTGAAGCCATTCTGACCAGATAGATCCCTTCCACAGCATTAACAAGAGCTTATGGAACATAGCTATGTAATATCCTTACACCCTTCACTGACTTTGTTGTAACTGAGAATAGTAAAAGCAAATCATTTCATTTCCACAAGGTAAAATCAAGTTTTATTATTGTCCAAAAATGACATACTATTCCTTTATCTTATTAAGTTTTTGGCATACTAGATGATTTCTCCTAGCACAGTATTTATGTAAAAATCATATTTCTGTCTGTGCAGATCACTTACAGAAGTGTCCATTAACAGAGGAGAATGATGCATAATCAGCACTTAAGATTAAAATAGACCTGAGAACATAAAAGTGTTCCTCCAGTTAAAGTAATAGCATTTCTCCAGTCTCATTTCTGTTTCTGTGACAGAGTGAAAGCTGGCTTTAAATCACCCAACCCCAGGTTAATTACCAGAAGGTTTTCTTGTGCAAGTATAGCTTAATCTACTGGTGTTCAAATGCAAAGTGGACTCACAGGGCATGCCAGTATGTTGTGCTATTATTTCAGAAGATTTCCACCAAAGTTCTTGAGGTTTAAGAATTTTTCTAGAGAGAGTACCAACCAGCATGTATTAAGTCTGTACACATGTAAAGGGGTACAAAACCCTCCCCTTTTGAACAAAAGGAGGCTAAGAGAAATTAGACATTTTGTGCAAATGAGTACACGGCAAAGCAAGAACTCAAACCCAGTTCTGATTCCCGAAACCCCTCCCCCTAATTATACCACCCAGGCTCCAAGCCAATTCTTTCCAACTAAAAGCCAAAACAATTACCAAGTGGTCCTCACTTCAATTAAAGGTGGAGATGAGCTTTGTTATGTAAGGAATGGGAGAATTTATGTTAATGTATTATGCCTTGGGCTGAACCCGCCCCCAAATTTTTAATGGATAAGCAAAACCAATTACATTCTTTTACAAGCAAACTGACAAAAGTAATTGATTATTTTTAGGCACTTGCTTACCATTGTTTAAAATTAGTCCTTTGCCATTTTAACCATGAAAATCACTGAGGTAGTGAGGATAGGACAGGAAGGCAAGAATGGTAAGCCAACCAAACTGGTCCCATGGGTCTCCCCAAGAGATGGAGGCATTGTGTAAATGCATAATCCCCATTTTTAAATCTGACAAAAACTAGTCAGAGAAGTTAAATGCTTGGCCCATGTTTGCACAGAAAGTAGTAAAATGAGAATTTACATAAACGTCATCTAGTTCCAGCCCAATGCCTTTCCTTTAAACCATATTGGTGATTTTCAATAGGATAACACCATTTGTTAAACACTTAATTTATGTGCGGTTTGCCAGGGTGGGGGACTGACAGGCAATTTTCCCAAAGCTTATACCAAAATTCTTAGTCTGAGCCAGGCGTGGTGGCTCATGACTGTAATCCCAGCACTTGGGAGGCAGAGACAGGAGGATTGCTGAGTTCGAGGCTTGCCTGGGCTACATGGTGAGCTCAGGGCCAGCCTGAACTACAAAGCAAGACCCTGTCTCAAAAAAAAAAAAAAAAGATTTTTACTCTGAACCTTTCTGTGTGTCAGGTCCTCAGGTGGGGTCATGATGAGCAGCCATATCCAGATTCCTTGCACCTATTTTGTGCATAGCATCCCAGCATTGGTTACGATAAGAGGCAGAAGCACAGAACCAAAGTTTAGGTTTTCATTAACCAAGGCAAGTCGTGTGGAATAGGGACGTAGGTAGCCATGCCTGCTGCACTGGAGGGAGAATTTCAGGAAATTCTGGCCAGTAGAAATTCTACTGTGGAACCTAGGAAGGAAGGGGACTGTGGCCCAGTGGAAAGAGGACAAGCTTTAGTTAGAGTTCTGGATTTTGGCTCCTTAGGCAAATAATTTAATGCCTCTGAGATTCCTGATCGAGAAGGGAGAATTAGTGGTAAAATATTTCAAATTCTTGGCACTCAATGAAGAATAATAGGAACAGTGGTCAGAAAGAGTTCCCAGAAGAGAGCTTAAGCTGGTCCCTTAAGTTAGTAAGGGAAAAGATAGTGAAGATACAGGTGTAAATGGGCTGTTGAGAATCTTACGTGGCCTCTTTAAAATAACAGAGCTACAGACTGGCAGAGGTTCTGATTCACCTTCAGCAATATCACAGCCCATTCACCCTCGTGCCTGGTCATCACCGTTCTGTCCTCCCTGGGACTTCAACAGCTGGCAGTATCCGGTAAGAATCACAAGAACTTTCCTTAAGAGTAAAGGGACAGAAGCTAAGGCACTCAGGAGGGCAGTAGTGAGACAGGAGTGCGGACAAATAGAACAAGGAGAGGAGGCTGAGGCTCCTTTAGGCAAACAAGGAAGTGAGGCCTCTTTGTTCATAAACAAACGCATAGAAAAGTTTGTTACCCGAAAATCATACTTCTCTTGGCTGTAGGCCGGAGTCAAAAGTTCTCTCTCACTCAAAGTAAGAAACAAATCCACTTAGACCATTTGTAAAAGGCAACCCTTCTCTATGTATCACACAATCAACCTTGTCACTGGTAAATTACTGAAAATCGGTTCAATCTCCTCATTTGAACCCTAGAAAGAAAAATCCTTTTGAAGGCCGGAGATTTAGCTCAGTGGTTCTGGCATCTGCCTCGCAAGCACAAGGTCCTGAGTTCGATCCCGGTACCACATACAATGCTGGGAGTGGAGACTCACGCCCATCAGCAATCAATACCACATACCACAGTGCTGGGCGTGGTGGCTCACTCCTGTAATCCCAGCACTTGGGAGGCAGAGGCAGGAGGATTGCTGAGTTCAAGGCTTGCCTAGGCTACATAGTGACCTCAGAGCCAGCCTGAACTACAAAGTGAGACCCTGTCTCAAAAAAAAAAAAATCCTTTTGAAAGAAAAAAGGGCTTTAGGTTGTCCAAACTCCACCTGACCCCCTGTGAGTAGCTCTCATTTCATTCCACCATGAAGAGTTCTAAAAATGCTACTCACCTGAAGCACACACAAATCCACAAGAACAATCTGCCTGGCTAATCCCACTTGTTCAGCTCAGGATTCACTGGAATTTATCTGGAGCACTTGGGCTGGGTTAAGGATTCCTCAACAATCCCATTCCCCTGTTTTCCTGCATCACAGTTCCAGGGGAGAGTAGACTCAGACACAGCTCCTGCCAGAGCAAGAACCAAAGTACACGATGTCTGGGGAACATGGGGCAAAGAGCAATAGTTCTAACCTTGGCAGGCTCAGAGGTCATTAAATGCTCAGTCAGAAAGGCGTCCTGAGGTGTTCCAGAGTCACCCCCGTCCTGGAGGCTGAATCAGACTTGCACAGGCGAACATCGGGTGAGGAAAGAAGCATCACACTGGGGGTCATGAAAGGGACCCAGGGTCAAGAATCAGCTCAGGCACGGAGTGGCTGTGTGACAAGGGCCAGGTCAGTGCTCCCCTCCTTAGACCTCAGTTTCCCAGAAGTTAAAAGGACCATTTTGAATTGGATGGTCTCTCATGGTCTTATTCCTAGACACTCGTTTCCCATATGTTTTTCACAGGATCAGAAAATATTTCTTTTTTTTTTTTTTTTTTTTTTTTTTTTGAGACAGGGTCTGACTTTGTAGTTCAGGTTGGCCCTGAACTCACTATGTAGCCCAGGCAAGGCTCAAACTCAGCAATCCCCCTGCCTTAGGATTACAGGCATGAGCCACACACCCAGTATTGCTCTATGTGGTTACCAGGGATCGAACTCAGGACCTTGCACTTGCCAGGCAGGCACAGGAACCACTGAGCTAAATCTCCAGCCCCCAGAAAATAGTTGTTGACCACCTATTATTTGGCACCGAGATACATGGAAGAAAAGAGACAGCTATATAGAGCAGAAGTCAGTGCTATCAGGTTCCAGAGTAGGCATCTCTGACAACAGATAACAAGGGACCCACATGGCTGAGAATAGGACCACTCTTAAGACTGTGACTCTGAATGGTTGAGGGCAGTGAATCCCCACTCAGGCAGTGGGGAACAGCACATGTAAAAGGTCACCGTGGAGAGGAAAGTGAGGCCCAGAGGACAGGATAAGTCCCTCAGGGAGCTCAGCAACTGGGCAGTGGAGTCGGGAACGGTGCTGAGGTAGGAATAGACCAAGGACCAGACCCGCCAAGTCTTGTCCAAGGTACAGAAGAAAAACTGCGGTCAGGTAGCTAGCTGATTGCTATAGTTTGAAACTTAAATGTCACCCAAGGAACCGTGTGTTTGAGGCTTGGTCCTCAGGGAAGTGTGATTGGAAGGACGTAAAGTCTTTTAGTGATGGGGCCTAGTGGAAGGTCTCCAAGTCCCAGGGCAGATGCCCTTGAAGGGTGTAATATAAGCCCAGACCCCACATCTCACTTTCACTTTTTGACTGTGAGATGAGTGGTTTTGTCCTGCCATGCATGGCTGGCATACTGTGCTCACTCACTACAGGCCTAAAAGCAATAAGGCCAACTGAGTATGTATTGGAATCTCTAAAACTATTAGTCAAAATGAACCTTTCCTCTTCATAAATTGAATATCTCAGGTATCTGTTATGATAGAAGACAGCGCATTGCAAATGCATTGCTTGTCAGTATGTCTGGGATGGTGTTTGTAGAAGAGATTGACATCTGAATTGGTTCACTAAGTAAAGAAGATCAGCCCAGATCACCCTTACCCAGTGTAGACAGCCACCATCCACTGGCTGAAGGTACACAAGGGACAAAAAGGCAGAAAGAAGCTAAATGAATTCATTCTCTCTCTTTACTGGAGCCAGAACACTTGTGCTCACCCTCAGACATCAGAGCTCCATGTTCCAGCCTGCAGACCTCAAGACTTAGGCCAGCTGCCCCCCCCCCCCCCCAGGTTCCCAGACTTTCTGCCTCAGACTGCATGCTGCATCACTGGCCTCTCTGGTTCTCCAGCTCACAGGCAGCCCTGATGGAAGTTTCCAGCATGTGAGCCAACTTCCACAATAAATCCCTGATAAATTCCTCTCTCTATCTGCCTGTCAATTACCCATCTAGCTAGCTATTAGCATCCTATACATTTGTTTCCTTAAAGGACCCTGACTACTACACTCAACTGTAAAATAGGAATGATGGTAATATTAACTTTATTCTGTTTTTTTTTTTTCTCCTCATGGTACCAGGGATCAAACTCAGGACCTTCTACTTGCCAGGCAGGCACAGTGCCACTGAGCTACATCCCTGGCCTTCAACTTTATATTCTGTATTGAGAAAATCAAAGTCTTTAATATGTGTTAGTTCCTTAAAACACACCAGGCAGATAGCAACGACTATACAAGTATGTGCTATGTTATTTATCTGGCTTATTCATACATCAATATAAATATAAATTCAGTATGGTGTCTTACCTCTGTACAGGTTTCCCCAGCTTCTCACAGCCAGGTTGTTTACCACCCCTCCAGTTTCCCAAGTCCTGTCTCACCCCATAAAATAATTTGCTATTTACTTCTATACCTTTTCCCCTAAATTGTAAACTCATAAAGGTCAAGGATGGCCCTATTTGTCAGTGTAAGGTCAAGCACAAAAAGAACGTCAAAGTAGGCAGAGTGGTGCACACCTATAAACCTAGCACTCAGGAGGATGAGCCAGAAGAACTGCAGTCAGTTCACAGCCAGTCTGGACTACATAGCAAGATCTGTCTCAAAAACATTAAAATATAAAGAAAGGGATAGAGAGAGGGATGGGAAGGAGAAAGAGATGAAGAGAGAAGAAGAAGGAAAAGATGAAGATGAGAGAGACGGAATAGGAGGAGTTCAGGGAAGCTACTAAGCTGTAGGCAACTGAATAATGCCCCAAAAGGCGTTGACTTTTATTATCACTGCATATATGAATGTGCTACATTAATCTGTTCAGGCTGATATAACAAAATGTTTCACCAATATTATAAGGAACAGAGACTTATTGTTCACAGTTGTAGAGGAAAGTCCGAGATAAAAGTGGCAGCAGATGCAGTGTCTGCTGAAGATTTCATCTCTGCTTCATAGATGATATCTTCACGTGGCAGAAAAATTAAAAAGCTCTTGGTGGCCTCTTTTATAATGGGTAGTAATCCTATTCCTGAGGGTGAATACCTCATAACCTACCCACCTCCTGAAATATCCACCTCTTAATACCACCACGTTAATAATTAGGTTTAAATTTATTAATTTTGAGTATGATTTTATGAGTGATTCATTCAGACTATGGCATTACCTTAAGTGGTTAAAAGATTCAATTAAAAAATTCAGATTATCCTGTTATCTAGATGGCCCCAATGTGATCACGAGGAACCTTGTAAGAATAAGAAGGGGAATCAGTAGGAGGAGATGGGATAATGAAAGCAAAAGGTTGGAAGAGAGATCCATGTGCCAAGGAATGCAGGTGGCCTCTGAAAACTGAACATGGCAAAAAAAAAAATGGATTTATCGGAAAGCTTCAGCAGGAACATAACCCTCCAAACACTTTGATTTTAGACTTTTGACCTCTAGAACTATAGCAGAAGGAGATTGTGTTGTTTTAAGCCAGTAAATCTGTAGTAATTTTTTTTTGTTCTGTTTGTGAGACAGGGTCTTGCTTTGTAGTTTAGGCTGGCCCTGAGCTCACTGTGTAGCCCAGGCAAGCCTCAAACTCAGCAATCCTCCTGCCTCTGCCTCCTGAGTGCTGGGATGACAGGCGTGAGCCACCATGCCCGGCACTGCGGTATGTGGTATTGATTGCTGGTGGGCATGAATCACCATGCCCAGCATGTATGTGGTTACCAGGGATCGAACTCAGGACCTTTTGCTTGTGAGGCAGGTGCTGGAACCACTGAGCTAAATCTCCGGCCCTGTAGTAAGTTTTATAAAAGCAATACACAACTATTACTATATATCAGCCAGGCATAAAGCAAGGGTTAGAGAAAGAATAGCTATGGGAGAAGCCAGTTTCAGTATAGGCTTTTTCCAGGCCTGGGAGAATAGGGGCTATGCTAATGATGGCCCTTCTTCCACCCTCTTAACATACTTAATCACATTGGACCCTCCAGAAGCAGGATGCCACTGCCCTATTAGCGCCAGCCCTGGGCTCTTGCTACTTGGTAGCTAGAGGAGAAAGACAAGAAAACAGTGAGTTCAAAGGTATCAGTAACTTATAATTTTGGGATCCAGAGGAGTGGCCCAGGAGATCTGGATTTAAGTCTTCAGTTCCTGGGTTTAAATCCCATTTTTGTGTGTGTGACTTTGAACAAGCTCCACTCCTTATACCAGCTCCTTCTCTTCTGCTCCACTTCCTAATTAGCAGTGAGAAACCCAGGAGTATTCCTAAACTGTCTCCCACTGTTTCCCCAACTACCCAGGCATTTACTAAAACCTGTCAGTTTTACCTCATGAAAATATCCCGAGCTCATCTCACCTTCCCAGGCTTTGCTGCTTAGCTACCAAACATCTAAGCAGCCTGGTATGACCATACTGAACAGGTCTGGCCAGTGAGATCTAAAGAAGTCTCTAGCAAGACTTTCAGGAAAGCTTTTTTAAAAAGAAAAAACTCATCAGACACTCTGTCTTCCATTTGGCATTACCTACCCGCCCAACACACACACACACTTCATTCTTCTGACCTGGATTGATAATGTGAGTCTAGAGCTTGAGGAGCTATATTCCATCTATGAAGGCAAAAGTCAAAAACATAAGTGGCTGTTTAGAAATAGAGAAGGAGCAATCATCCTCAATGGCCTCTCCAAACTGCTACAGCAGCCCTGGATCACGTGAGGAAAATGTACGCCCTATTGCAGAGCTTCACCACCAATAAACACGTTTTTATGGACATGCTCTCTTTATTTCCTTAATCTTCTCAATAGTCAGGTGATTCCCTGGGCTTAGCGCTCCCAACCCATTCATTTCTTTCTCCGGTAGCCTGTCTTTCTACTCCACTGGGCCAAAGAAATATGTTTGTGTTCTGCTACATGAAAAATGTTATTCAACTTTGTCTCATGGGCTTCAGTCTGCCCTCCGAGTGTCCCCCCTATTAGAAATTCCATAAGCACCAGCCTCCAGACTGCCCTTGCCTTTCTGCTTCCTGTATCAGTCTGCCATATACCCAAGGCTGCTCACGGGCTACCTTTCCATATCTCTGTACTTGTCTCCATGGCTGCCAGTATACCCCAGTGCCTTTGTTTCTGTCATCAGCAGGATTAGGACATCTGAGTGTAAAAGGAAGTTTATTTAAGTAGCTTACGATAAGGCAGCTAGCTGGGGAAAGGGCCTGAGCTAGAGTTCGATGATCAGTCATACTGATAAGAATTAAAGTAAGAATAGACAGTGAACTAAGACTTTGGGCCAAGAATGAACTTCCTCAGGCAACAGGATACAGGCGTCTCCTTACCAAAGAGAGTTGCAGCCCCTTGCTTCTAAGCCCCTGAGTTTCCAGGGATTTAAAATAACCAGTCTTTCTTTAAAATCCCAGTTTCCTTTAAAGCCTACACACTGAATGATTGGATTAGACAAAGTGATTTCCAAGTGATCATTTCAAACTCACAAACCCACCTGTGACAGTGAACAACTGAGTATTTCCTATGTTCATCCATAGAAAGTTCTGAACTGAGGAACCACGTAGAAATTTCACTTTTCAGATTCCCCTGGAGAAACCAGGATCCTTTTCTTATTTCTAATAAAAGCTCTCTTAACTTCCTACTTTTAGTTCATGCCTTCATTCTTTGATATTTGTGAAAGCACCAGGTAGGTCAGCACAGAATTAACTATTTATCAGCATCCTGCTCACTGCCACATCTGTAGGGCTCACTTCTCTTCTTCTTGCTCTCTTTCATCTTTAAGATTATCACCTCTCTTACTCTTACCCAACTTTCATGGGGAAGGACCAGTCTTACCACAGAGCTGCTTAGATCCATAGTGACTTAGTTAAATAGTTCTTTGCACTCACCAGCAGGGCCTGAGCACACCAGCCTAAGAAGAACTTTATACTGTGCCTATGACTTGTGTTCTTTATCTGCAAATTCACTAATTATTCTGCCAGACTCTTTTTATCACTTACTGATTTTTACCTTCAGGAGCCCCTTTGCCCTTCTTGTAATCTTGAGGTAGAATAAAAGAAAAACTAGGCAGAAAAGAGAAAAAAGAAAATCCCAGTTTTAAAAACAAAAACTTCAGCTTCAGGACTGTCAGTGCCCGTAGGCCGAAGGAGGCCCGGTCAGGTGAGGTTCCTGAAGAAAAGAACACACATGGAGCAGACATTCCAAAACAGGATCCAAACTTGGATCTCATAGCATACCGCTTACAGTGGCTGTTACCAGTTTTCCTGAGACACAGTAAGACCAAACACCCATGTGACTTTGCAGAGTCATGCAGTACTTGTGAGGCTGTCCATGCTGATTCATTATTATTATAACAAACTCTATCATGCACCTGCACTAAATGACAGAGTTGTGTCCTGTTGCCCCTCAGATGCCCTGACTTTGAGGCATCTGTCAGTGGCCCCCCACAAAGACAAAAACCTCGTATAATTTTTTTTTTCTATTCTCCAAGGACAAAACAAGCTTAGGCAATTCCCTTTCACTTGCAAGTGGATTTAGCCATTCCCCTGTTACCTGCAAATGCGCCTCTTTCACCTGTGAACTCAAGATCACCTTTTCACCAGTAAATCAAGGTTTCCCTTACAAATAAGCTATTATCTTCCAGGTGTGAGCTGACATTCTCTACCACCATACCCAAACTGGATTATCACAAATTTCTACCACCAAAATGCATATGTGGCCCCAGTTCCAAAGTGTAGTACATCTTGTTTCTCTACATATCCCCACTTCACTCCACTCCTAAGTGCATCCCCAAATCTCTGCCTAATAAACTCTTCTGTGCTTCATTCTGACATGTCCTAAAAAGTACTTTTCCACAATAACGGTCAGGGAACCTACAAAATTATCTACCAAAGAGTGAGTTAAGTTCCGCCTCTCAGCTTCAGGGAACTCTACTCAGCCTGATGACAGTCTGGCTTTTGATGTTGCCCACTCCGTGGACTCAAAGCCCTAAGATACATCAATATGTGTCTGAACCTCACAAGTGAACAATCCAAGTCCTTAGTTGTGGAACTGTTGCCAGAGATGCAGGTAAACACCAGAAGGGCATAGCATGTGGTCCTGATCCTAGATTCTCTCAATCTCAGTTTCGTTATCTGCAAGTGGGAGAACAGGACTACTTTACCTCAGCTTCATCACTGTGAGTCCCAGGAGGACCCCAAGGACAGGGTCAAGGGCCCAGAGTAGATGAGAACTGGCTCAGGAGCCAGGGAAGAGACACTAGCAAGAGAGAAGTGGGTCAGTCAGGTGCTGATTTTCCACTGCCAAAAAATTTCCCACAAACAAACCCACCCCATCAAAGGAGGCTACTGTCGGCTGGCACGCTGTGGAAAAGAAGGCAGACGTGAGCCTCATCAATCCCACGGCTGCGGGATCAGTCTCAGATCCTCCAACCCACCTACTTTTTGCCATCTGCTGCTGCTGCTGTTGCTGCTGAGCTGAAGGCATGTGGCTCTGGGAGCCCAGCCAGAAGCCTGAAGAAGGACCTCAACCCTGCACTATGGAGCAGCCTCAGCAACAGGAACATATTCCCTGCCCCCTCTGTGTCCCTCTCGCCACCCTCAGTGCAGCCCTACAGCACTCTACCAACCTCTCTTTAGGAAGCCACCAAGTGAGACAGAAGCCTCAGAGTCCTGGACAAATATTAGGCCTCTAAATGACTAAACTGCACCGAGAGCTCATCGGTGCCAGATCCATCCAGACCTTATCTCACATAAATAATCCACACACTGAGGTCCTCTCCAAATTGCATCCATCATAAATCTTGCTGGTTGCAGTACACATGTCGATGCTCCTTCCACTATCCTGGCACCTCCTTCCGTTGCGGGGTGGCTCCTTGAAGAAAGTTGCTCACCAAATAAACATTGCTAGGTTTGGGGTTGTCACCTCTCCTTGTGGAGTTGGATTCCAGGCTGTTCTTGAGTCAAGCAAAGGATTGAATGAAACAAGTGAAAAGAAGTATCAAAGCTTATTAGAAAAAGTAAAAATGAAGAGTGAGGGAGAAACCAGCTCTGCAGAGCAGAGTGGGATATCATGAGGAAAGTCAGGACAGGAAGCTGCTCTTGATAGCTGTGTCCTGTTTACACCATCCAGATCTTGAGGAAACCTGTGAGAACTTCTACATACGGGTCCCGAGAGGTGGTGCTGGGATCCCACATCTCAAGCTGAAGTCAGGTCTAGCCCATCCGATTGGAAACTTGGTCAAGTTCTCCCAAGACATCCTCATGCAAGGCTTTGGGAGCTGTTTCATGCATGTGTTCCATGATCTTGTAGTTAACAGGTCATCCCTGCGTCCCTAGCCACCTTAACCACACCGCAATTGCCTATGTCACTTCTACCCGTGACGCCTGTCCTGTTCATCCTTTAGACCTTAAGACACCTTCCTTTCCACTTTATGCATCATCTTGTCAATTCCTACTTCCTAGCTCACTTCCTTTAATACTTAACTCAAATAAATCTCAATTCCCCCAGGGCTTTCAATTCACTTTTTATTGTCTCTTCCTCCTACTGCACCTTCTCTTCCTTCCCCATCAGTGTAAATTCTAAATAAAACATATACACAATCCTTTCCTCGTATATGTTCCCATTTTCCTTGGTTTTTCCTCACTCTACTATATTCTTTCATCTCAACCAAAGATTCTCTTCGGTTCCTGCACCCTCACTGCCAAACCCACATGGCAAGACATACTGATGCTTTAAATTAGTGACCACTAGCCCCACATGGGTCCTAAGACTTCCTGAAGCTCACCCTGTTTTGCCCTATTTTGTTTACTATATCTCCTATTTTCTTAAATTCTCTTACTCCTCCCTTTTCATTTTCATCCTTCGCTGAAAACACTGCTTCCTATTTTACTGAGAAAAATCGAGGCAACTGGAAGATGACTCCCATTAGCCCCCACCTTTACCTTCTCTCCCATTACTATGCATGAACTATGTGTTGCAGTTCTTCTCACTTGTGTATTAGAACCCACTCCCTAACCTGTTCACGAACGCAGCAGTGTGCCTCTCAGCCCACCAGTGAGCCTCTCATCTCAAATCATCACATTTTCCCTCTCTACTGGGCCATTCCCGTAACATACAAACGTAGAATTCTCTCATCTTTAAAAATAAATAAATAAAATGCTTTTTACCCTAATTCCTATTATTCTCCAATCTATTAATTCCTCTCAGCAAGAAAACTTACTGGAAGTCAGTGATGGTAACAGACTAGTCTGTCTTTTCCCATCCTCCTTTGTGTTCTTTCTAATGAGATTTATTCCCCCACTACTCTTCCCAAATTGCTCTCGTCGAGAGGCCTCCCCCTGGCTAGGTCCAAAAGGCCAGTCTCAGTCCTCACTCTGCACAGTCGTGCGCAGCACTCGATCTGGTTGAGCACTCTCTCCTTAAAATGCCCCTTTACTTGCCTCCCAGGACTCCCTACTTACCATGTGTCCTCCCTACCTTGTTGGCCACCCCTCAGCTTCCTCCTCTCCACATGTTAGCGGCTGAGCTCTTGGACTAATAATCTAATCATTACCCTCCAGGATCACTAACCTAAGTCAGAGATTTTAATACAATTAATTTTGGGATGACACCCAACTACATATACTGACCCGGACCTCCTTTCTGAACTGTGGAGACATACGTTCTGGTGCTTATTTGACATCTCCACCTGGCTGTCTAAAAGGATTCTCACTTGTAACACACCTCTCCAAATTTACTTTTGGCCTCCCTTCCCCTCAACCTTCTTTCTTCCCCACCTCAGCCAAAAAACAGCCCCATCCTTCCAGCTGCCCAAACCAAAACCCTTCGAGTTACACTTACCTCCATGTTTTCCTTGTAGCCCTAAAAAGATTCCCCATTGTGAAAAGATTTGTGTCCATTTTGATCACTACTGTAACTTCACCTCCTGAAAGAGTGCCCAGCCCTTTGTTAGCATTCAGTAAATATTTGCTAACTAAAGGAATAATTAATTTAATTAATTGGCTTGTCTATCAAGCTAGTCATCACCTGTTCATTCAATAGGTAAAATACAGACTATGATAAAGATAAGGAAGAAAGGTGTTGTGAAAGAGAATAGCAGAGAAAGTCTACTTGGGTAGAGGAGAGATCTTTTCCTGTAAAAGATGTCTTTGAAATCAGACCTGAGGTAGTTAAGAACACTCTAGATTCTAGGAAGCAGCAGACAGCCAGAGGGATATAGAACACGAGGAAGGGAAGTGAGGTAGGGCCGAAAGCTGGGTGGGGCAGATCAAGCAGGCTTTTGCAGACTCTAGTAAAGACTCAGAATTTTATTCTAAGGTCACTGAATTCATTTGCCATGTCAACTTTCTAAATAAAGAATGTAGAATGATGTTAAGATTTGAGAATTTGGATCCCTCTCCTGCCAGTTTGAAAGTCTCTCTCTCTCTCTCTCTCTGAACTCCACTTAGGGAAAAGTATTTTTTACATGCTTATCTGGTACCATTTTCCTGAGGTTCAAATGATATTAATTAGTCCAAGAACCTTTTAATTTGGTATAAGAGTCAAAACAGTGATTCTCAGAATGCAGTCCCAGGAAAAGGGCTTTAGGACAAGTACCAAAAGAGAAAGGGAAAACTGGAGGTGGACTGCCTGCAAAGACTTTAAAATGTTTAGAATAGGCAAGAGCCACTTTGCTAGGGTGTAAATTAAGACTTCTTAGTGACGCAGAAGGGTCTTCAACCAACAGTCCAGCGAAGTTCCTGGCATTTTACAAGGCAGGCTGAGGATTAGTCAGAGTTGTGTCCTGATAAAGCCACAAAGGTTTGTCCACCCCAAACCCTGCCCTTGCCTTGGCCGTTGACTCTCACCCCATCTTCTCCCTCTGTTGAGGCTCCATGGGCCTCACCTCTGTGCTCAGGGGAAGTTAAAATAGAAACTTTGGTGAAATAACAGTCACTGCTCTTCCAAGGTCAGGACGGTTCTAAGAAGGGTTGCAAAAGGAATAGGGCATCTGAGAGGCAGGCCAGAGGTTGATGCACCTGGGCGACCTGAGAGCTGGCTGGAGTCCCACACCAGAACCATCTGGGCAGGCTGACAGGGACAGCAGCTGCAGCTCTTCTGCCATCTTCATGCAACTTCCTAGAGCTGCTCAAGGGGTGTTGGAGCAGCTGAAGGAAGAAGAATAGACTTCCATGTGCTAATGTGGTCACGCCTGGCCCAAGGATGGGATCTGGGGGTCCAGAGCACAGGCAATGATCACAACTACCTTTCATGACTACAGGCTTCACTGTATTTTCTATAACCCTCCTAACGCCTCTTTAACAGCACAGAATTGCTCCACTTTACAGGTCAGGAAACCGAGATACAGAGAAATCATGTGCTTTTCCCAAGGCTTAGAGCTTGCCCATGAAGAAGCTGGGGTCCTAACCCAGCTTGTCGCACTCCAAAGGTCGTGTACTAAGTTCCATGGCCTCCCCCTAAGATATTTGCCCTTTCCTTCCTCTTACAGAGTCTGGGGGAAGAGACATTAAAGATGCTTTCACCCTTCAAGGGTGGAGATTGAATAGATTTACACTAACGGGTTGTAGGGAGGATTCAGTGATTCAGAACACAGACCAGTACACACAGTAAGTACTTTGTTATCATCATCCTTTAACCAAGGTTCCTTCCTATGCAGCTCGAGTCTCTACTGTCAGGAATTCTGAGGGTTTTCCTTTGCTAAAACCATTTAGCTTTGAATAAGAGTTAAAATTGAGATTATCAGTATGTGGTCCTAGGACAAGCAGCAAAACCATCAGCAACTAATTAAAACTACAAATTCTTAGACATAATCAGAAGTTTGGGGTGAGGCACAAATATATGTTTTAACATACATTGTTGGTTAGTGAGTTTGCTACATAGCACTGAACAGAGGGAGCTACGAGCTATTGTGATAGAAACACATAACATACACACATATTCCCTCCCTACAAACACACAATGATTTAACATGTAGATGTTTTACTTCCTATATGCACAATATCCTTTGTGATGTTTCTTTTTATTTTATTTTAATTTTATTTTTTTGAGACAGGGTTTCCCTTTGTAGTTCAGGCTGGCCCTGAGCTCACTATGTAGCCCAGGCAAGCTGCAAACTCAGCAATCCTCCTGCCTCTGCCTCCTGAGTGCTGGGATGACAAGCATGAGTTACCATGCCTGGCACTGTGGTATGTGGTACTGATTGCTGGTGGGTGTGAGTCACCATGCCTGGTATCATTGTATGTGATTACTGGGGATCAAACTTGCACTTGGTAGGTAGGTGCTGCAATCGCTGAGCTAAATCTCCAGCCCCATTTGCCTTGTTTCTGACGAGTGAAAAGTATTCATCGAATTGGATGCTCCTTCATCTTGTGAGTCCGCCACTCCCTAAGCCACTGGACCCTTTTGCATAAGGGCAGTAGACAGGGAAGAAAGAAGGGATTGTGTGTTTACAGTTTCCATGGGGCCACAGTAACTGCAGACAGACTGGGACAGTCATGCTATAATATTCTGAAAGAGGAGTCTTGGAGAGAGTTTGGTGAACACAGCAGTGACCACACTTGGCACTCAAATCCCTTTGGAATCTTTCCTCCACAGTAATCTCCTGCCTTGGCTTCTTTCGCTCTGAAATCCCTTTCCTCATTATGAAACCCCAGCACTCTATGACTATGTACATGCAGCTTGCCTGGGTAGGATGCCTTTGCTCACCGTTCCTCACCACCCCCATTCCCGTGCCCACCAGCTAGTGGGCTCCCACACATCCTTTAAGACCTGCTCAGGAGGACCCTGTCCCCTTCTCTAAAGGCTATGGTAACTCTCTCTTACTCCTTGCGTTGGGAGAGGATCCAGTAGCAGCTCTGTGTCCCCACCTCACCTCTTCCTCCAAACCCCCACCACATATACCATAAAATCATTTCTGTTTCCTCACTCAAATGTTAATTCCTAGATGGGATGGAAAAGGTTTACTACAAGTGTGTGCTCACGGAACTCAACACAGGGCTGACGTAGAGCTGGCCTCAGTAACTACTTGCTGAAAAATGGATAAGGGGGTGAGTGGTAGAAAAGAAGAGCCAGGCGATCTCAGCAGGAGGCTGAAGGGAGCACTGAAGGGAGCACTGGAGCCTGCAGCTAGCATTGCCCACCTTGAGGTGTTTACGAGATGTGTGATGAGTTAATGCCAAGGACAGTACAGAATACTCAGGGGTCAAGGAGCGTGGTAGAGTGAGTTACAGGAGAGTCCTAAACATGACATGGAACTTGTGAGAGTGATCAGGAAATCTTCCATGGTGGAACTTGCCCTACACTCTCATCCTCTTTTCTAAACCCTCGTTGTCCCTTAAGGAAAATTCTTAGATGACTATACTCACTCTCTGTACTAGCTTTTTCTATCACTGGGATACAATACTGACACCCACAATTTAGAAGAGAGGTTTAGTTTGGCTCACAGTTTTAGGGATTCAGTCCATGGCCAGCTGGCTCCAAAGGAGAAATATTATGGAAGGGAACAGCAGAGCAGTTCTGCTTATTAGATGGCAGCCAGGAGTCAGAGTAGGATAACAATGCCAGACAGAAGGGGCAAGGGACCATATTAGTACCCAAAGTCACACCTCCATGACCCACCCAGAAACACTCAAATTAGGTTTTACTAATCCCTTAGCTGGCTCCCAAATCAATCAAATTGACACAATTAAGCTTAACCACCATGCTTTCTGTAAGGCATTTTACCCAATCCCATGCCTATAGAAGCAGCTTATATTGTGACGGAAAAATCAAAACCTTCAGGATAGACCTGTGTGTCCATGTACCCACTGAATCTCTTCACCTGGTGGGCAGCAGGTACTTTTCAGCCCAACAGATACAAAAGAGAACTCAATATCTTCCCTTCAGAATCTTCATTCCCTTTGGCATTCCCATTTCAGAGACAGACTCTTTTCATCATTCCCACATGTCTAGATGTTGTCTTTGAACCATACACATCCAATCAAAGATTAGAAATCTTTAAATTCTAAATCTAGGCCCTGGGATATCAATTCCTCTAAGGAAATCAAACAGAGGCTTGGCAGCACTTGTCCTTGCCAAACCCTCCTCAGAAATTCTCTCAAGGGCAGAGGTTCATGATGGTACCTCTATAGTCCCACTCTCCTGCCATCAGCATGGGCTCTGGACAGAAGTCTAAGTGGAACTGTGTGTAAGGAAATGTCCCCAATTGTCTGCGGAAAGGCTATGGTAGACATGAATTACCCAAAACCAAGAAGTCAAGGTAAAAAACAAGAAAGAGGCCAAAGGTTACACTAGTTGCCTAGGAGGACCCAAATCTGCACATGCTAAGGTGGCAGGCCCTCCATATCTTATGGGCACATGCAGTTGCCTTGAGTGGGCATCCAAGTGGATGATTTGACTCCACAGCAAGTGATATAATACATTCTCTTTTTCTTTAGTCTCCCACATCTACTCCATCTGTCAATCAGAAAACTACCTTCAAAATTAACCCCAAATCAAACCAACTCTTGTCCATTTTTAACAGTATTAAACTTTCCCACTAATAACATTGTGACATGATATAGACAGACATAGATGTACTCATATATAATATGGGAGTGACTTTATATGTCACTTTGTATATTAATCAATTAGTTCAGTTATTCTACAGTGATAAACAACCTAGAGTCGATGACAAAGCAGTTAAGATTTATTTTCCAATAGGATCCCACTTTGGATCACTAGGAAGGCCTTGTTCACTGTGGTCCCTGAAGCCCCCAGAGTGATGGAAGCTCTGTGTTGATACTGGTTTTCATGACAGCAGGGAAAAGCAAATGTCAGGAATCATACACCAGCCCTTTAAGTTTCCTTCTGCAAGCGTTACTTCCACTAATGTAACTCAAGAAATCTAGTCATATAGCCATGAGTAAATATAAAAGAGCAGGAAAGTGCCTGGAGAGAGGAGATAAGTAGAATCTCCATAAATAACCTTATGCTGACAGAGTGGATGTGTTATAGCCATGGAGAGACACAGGTATGACATGCAGGGTCAGTGATAATGAAATGTATCTGTGCGCAACTCCAGGGAAAATCAGTAGATGTGTACAGGCCAGTTGTTTATGTTCTTTCCCTCTCATGTCTTCTCCTTTACCTAACATCTAGGCTGTCCCCCAAACCCTTCCTGTGGGTTAATAATATTGTTGAGCAGTCTTTCTACTGAGGCTAGACAGGCTGGGACTCCATTTTTTCCTCTGCACTAACCTGTGCTTTCCTTGACACCTTTAGGCCAGGCCCTGCTTTCATTGAAAGTTAGATCCTCAACTCCTGGAACTTCATGATCTGCCACCTCCACAGTAACCGAGCAAATGTATCCCATTCAGCATCTTCATCAGTACCCATTTTTCATTAGCTCCTTCATCTTCTGACAATGCCTGGCATATTACAGGGCTGCCCTTATCCCAGTCCCAACCTAAATATGGGCAGTGGATGGCCTCAAAGGTAAAACACAACACTGTGAAGAGACCAGGGGTACGAGGTCAGATCTAAGTTCAGATCTCCCTTCCTCATGTACCAGCCTCATAAAATAGCAGGTTCCCTTATCTTATAAAATAAAGACAACAGTATCAGTCTCAATGGGTTGTAATGACCAAAAAAAGTGTGTACAGATAGCGTTTTTGTTTAGGTGGCCTTATAAACATGTGTCAATCGCTTCTTGGCCTTTTGGCTAAGATCAAGTGTAGTATCTGTTCTTATCAGTTCAATAAACTTGTGTCAAATCTTTCCAAGCTTGGGAAAAGTGCTTCCTAACAAGGACTTGGATTGTGAACACTGACTTAGTGGACTCAGCAGCTAAGATAGTATCTGAAACTTAGTAGGTGCTTAATAAATGTTTATTAATGAATATAACATGTTTTGTGTATGTATACACACACATGCACATGAGAAAAAGAGAAAGAGAGAGAGAGACACTGGGTAGATATGAAAACACTGACACAAGGCAAACAGCCCAGACACACTAAACCAAAGCTAGACTCATCCTCTCTGAGGCTGGCGTCCAGTTCTCATCATCTTCAGACATATCAAGAATTGGACACATTATTAAGATCTCTCAAAAGGACTTGCCTCTCCGCTGGCCTTCAGGTGGCAAAACAGTGATCTGACATCTTCAGCACACAACTGCTAAAGCACTCTTCCTATGGTGTCGTGTTTAAATATTTGCTTAATTTAGTGGGCGCTTGGGTTTAATTACAGGAAGAATGTGGGCTTGAATTTGGTGAAGTTGGATTTGGGGAAAAGAAAGCAGATAACAGGGCCCGTTTCACTTGCTCAAAGATTGTTGCTAGCCAGAGAACTCCCATGGAAGACCGGGCCTTCAAATAAAAAATGAGACCCAAAAGAAACCTAACAAGTGCTCTCGAGAGAAGGAGCTACCTAGTAGGCATCTGACCAGGCCTTGCTTTGGTTTAGAATCCTTCAGCGTCTCTTCAGGGCCTAAGGGACAAGGCCTGACATTCAAGGCTTTGGGGTCTGGCCACCCCTCCATATCTGCAGCTTCACCCGCTTTTGCCTGGGTATCAACTCCACTACTACGTGCAGACTTTATGTGGCTCAGGGCTCATTTAGCTTCTTTCTTGACACAGACCCCATCTTTTTCCTTCTCCTTTGCAATGACCCAGACAAGGCTGGTTTAGACTCAGTCAGTTAACTTTATGGGGACATTTTACTATGTGCCCAGTATGATTCTAGATCCTATGGGTGAAAGCAATTAACAGAACAAAATAAAATTCCATTGCTATGAGGAAGGAGCAGAAACTAAAAATAAATATAAATAAAAAAATCTTTTAGATGCTGATAAAGAGATCTACCAAAAATAAAATCCCTTTGAGGTGAGATCCCCAATGACATTATATAGCACCTTTTCCCAGCCCAGTCCCACAATGATAGTATATGCACAAGTGACTGTGCAGGGAGCACCTTCTATTACCGGGCACCATGTTAGGCTCTCGCCACAGCACATCGTTTTAGTCAAGTAAAAAGTTCTCCTAAGTAATCCTCACATCACCAATAGCTGTGAGAAGTACATGGAAATTACTAGCTGCTATCAATATTACTGTGTCTAAAACTACCGTTTTCCTCTGCATTAGAACAATCTGAACATTGTTAGGCAAAGACATCTAAGCAATTTTAAAATTATTTGAGTCATGACAGAGAGACTCACAACTGAAATATTTACCTTTCAGTTTCAGGTGAGGACGTTCCCAGAGATGGAAGATGTGACAAGTTCTTGTGTGTGAGCATCAGAGAGAAGTTCCCCTGACAAGTCACATGCAGAGGCAGGAACATCTGATTAGGAAAAGGATTAATTTTATCTTCCGAGTAGCTCTGCCAGGGAAATACTCTAGAGTTACAGAATGGTGGGACTCGAAAGGTCCCTCAAGGTCTCCCACTCATCCTCTTGACATTTACGTTGGGAAAATAGAGGCCCAGAGATGAGAAGTACATCCTAATTTTTCAGTTGACCTTCCTCCCCACCCTCCC
Organism: Thryonomys swinderianus; assembly: GCA_004025085.1. NCBI lineage: Eukaryota > Metazoa > Chordata > Mammalia > Rodentia > Thryonomyidae > Thryonomys > Thryonomys swinderianus. The sequence continues at coordinate 118,799 of PVIC010000151.1, read as the reverse complement.
TAACCAGTCACTTCTGTTCTCTATCTGGAGATTGTTGAATAAACGAATGAACATTAAGGGTGTTTGGGTCTTGGTCTATCTATTTATTTATTTGACAAATATTTATTGAAAATCTATTATGTGCCAAGCACAGGAGATACAATAGTAAACAAAGCAGATAAAAAATATCTGCTCTCTTAAAGCTCTTATTCTAGAGAGAGGGAGTCAACTGTGTAGCCTGTTGCATAGTCATCAAGACAGAGAGAAGAGATAGGGATGGAGGAGCAGTTGCGGGGGAGGGGTAAAATGATCAGAGAAGTCTTCACTTAGAAAAAGATGCAAAGTGGGCAGAGGGGCCTGTGCCTATGTAGTGAGCCAACTCCAGACAGAGGGAATAGCAAAGGCATGGTCCGGGAGGGGTCAAAGAGCATTAAAAAGGCCAGTGCAGCTGGTACTGAGTGCGTGGAGAGTGAGATACTGAACACAAAGCCAGAGAGATGGTGGGGAGCTGGGAAAGGTGCACCATATCCCAAAGGTCCTTGTGCTGCCAATGGCCAGTGTCCTCCTATCTCTGCCCCACCTTTCTCTGAACTGCTCCTTTACCCCTTGGCTTCTGGCTAGGTTTGACCAATGGGATTCCCTGACAGGAGGTTAGACAGCAGGAGGGAACACAGCCAAACCTATCATCTACTCTCCCGGTGTTAAGAAGTACCCATCTCAGGGATCACAAGTCCTGGTCGCTCCACGTCCCACCAGGCAGACCTTGTCTCTCTTGGGGCAGCTCCAGCTCATGGGCTTTTGTGGCCCAGCCTCTTCTCTTCATTCCCACATCCCCAAGGGAGCTTCTGCATTTGAAAATTTGAGATTGCCTCACCTTCCCTTGGTTGCTCTTTCGGCTCTCCTGCCAACTTCGTAACTAGGTCCCTGTATTAAAGACCTCTGTAGAATTGCCTGGCATGGACTGGGTTTTCCAGCTGACCTCTGACTGACAAAGGCTTATGGATCCCTATAATAATCGTACTTTTGCCCTCAGTAAAACAGACAGCCACTGAGAGAAGCTGAACAGGTTTACGAACAATCTTGAAAGCATGGATGAATGGAGAAACATTTGTGTCTCTGTAAATGCTTCTTGAATTGGAGACTATTGCCTAAAGTCACATAGAATTTGCAATGGGACAGATTTGTGGTGCCTATTCCTCCATTCGGCGTCCTTTTGAATAAATGGCATTGAGGACCTCAGATATTTTGAATATGGAAAAGGCATTTGCCAGGACTCCAATACTTTGAAGACCTTTGAAGGTCAGAGATGACACAGCACATGCTCAGTCATCACTGAGAGGACTTTGTGATAATGTTTTTTCTCCATGTTCCTGGGCAAGTGCCCATGTCAGCAGAGAAGGGCAGGGAAAAGCTAACCCTTGTGGATGTCCTGCAATATTGCAGGAACCCTGCCAGGCAATTTCACATACTATGATTCATTTAATCTTACAAGGACACTGCTGGGTGGATATTATTATCTTTATTTTGAAAATAGACCCTCTGAGTTTGAGAGGTTAGATAAATTAGTCTAAGATCACATACCTTCTTACTCTATGTACAAGTAGATCAGGATCAGACCCCTCAAGATAGGCATCTAAGCAGTGGTATAAGGAAATCTTTGGACAAAGTCATTAGCTGAGAAGCCAAAACTTTAGACTAAGAGTCATTTTATCTCTGAGTCTCAATTTCCTCATCAAAAGTAAGAATTATATCAAGATACCCATTTGAAAAAATAGTCATAAGAATGTATATGAGCATAAATATGGTCAGGACATCATAAATATTAAATCTCTATACTGAAGTCTTTAACCTGAAGTCCACACCCAAGCTTTGAGCTCCACAAGCCACTTGAGGTTGATCCTAAATCTATGTATAGTTGCATATCTCCTTCAGTTCCTCAAACTCAAAATTTGAGTTCCCTCCTCCCTCTTTCTTTCTTTCTTTCTTTCTTTCTTTCTTTCTTTCTTTCTTTCTTTCTTTCTTTCTTTCTTCCTTCCTTCCTTCCTTCCTTCCTTCCTTTCTTTCTTTCTTTCTTTCTTTCTTTCTTTCTTTCTTTCTTTCTTTCTTTCTTTCTTTCTTTCTTTCTTTCTTCTTCTTTCTTTTCTTTTTTTCAGTACCAGGGATCAAATCTAAGACCTTGCACTTTCCAGACAGGTGAGGGACTACTGAACTATATCCTCATCACTATCCCTGCCTCTTATAGGTAAGCTTCATGCTGTACCGAAAGTGTTCTGTTACATAAAATCTTTTTCATACAGTATATATGACTTTCAAATGTAAAGCACCTAATTACTGTATAGCCACAGCACTGTGTACTCTATACTTCTAGGGGAAATTAAGAATCTTCAAGGTAATTCTGACTAAATGTGATTTTTGCCTCACAGACTGACACCTAACCCCAACTGGGTATGGTGGCACATGCCTATATTCCTAACCCTTGGGAGGCTGAAGCAGGAGGATTGGCATGAATCAGAAGGTATCTTGAGCTACACTGTGAGTTCAAAACTAGCCTGAACTACATAGCAAAACCCTGTCTCTAAATAAATAAGAAAGAAAAAGCCCAGCCCCTGTGTAAAATGTGACCCTTTCTTTATGCATAGGAGACCTTATGGCTTCCAGCTGCAGATTCTCAGGAGAGAAAACAATTCAGTGTTGGCAGGGAAACACCATTTTAGAAAAATATTGTAAGTGCTGCAGTGTTAATAACGATGAACATTTCACGAGGGTTATAATTACACATGTATCACTCCACCCCTATTATGTATTGGGCATAATCCAAGAGTCTGTATCCCTAGAGAACTCACCAGGCTGGGGGGACAACAAACCCCATGTAGCTGGCAATTTCCTTGGAGGAGGTGGAATACGAGTTGGATGCTAAAGGGTGTTGGGAATCTTGACAGGTTAAAAAAAGAGAGAGAAAGAAGGGCCAGTCAGGCAGGAGGGGTACACTGCAAAAAAGCATGGAAGGAAGAACATGGTAGGGCCCGCTCAGGGAGTGGTATCCCTGGAACCCAGGCTGCGATGTGCGATGAACAGATCAAAAGTTGAAGATAGAATAACTGGGCTTCCATATTGGATAGGAGACAGACTCTCTTCTGCACTTCAATTTCCCAACTCATTCAGCCCTTTATCTCCCCTAAAACCCACTCCATAGTCGTCTACCTTATGAATGCTGAAGGATATCTTGCTTAACTTAGGGGAAAAGAAGATTCTATTCTTAGTTATCTATCAGCCAGCTATGTGACCTTGGGTGAGACCCTCACCCTCTCTGAACCTCAGTCACTTCATTTATAAACTGAGAAGACTCATACTACTCTGACCAGTAGCACCCAGTATAGTATTTGGCCCTTGGTAGGAGCTCATCTCATGTTATTTGAGGTGGTTTTTTTGTGTGGTTCTTGAGGAGCATCAAATAAAGCAGCAGATGGGTGGGTGGACAGATGGCCTGGTGATGAAGAAAGGACAGTGTCAAACGAAGTCTTGCATTATTGCCATGGTTGCTGACCTTGAGCAGCTCTTACTCCTCCCAGAGACAGCAGACACAGTCCTTCCTTATTTGCCAGGCTCTTCTGGACTGAGGCCAGACACTGGAAACCTCCCAACACATACCAATACCATCAACTCTCCTGAGATGTACTGGGTTTTGAAGAAGCCGATTTGACTGATTTACCTCTAAAGACAAGAAAGGTTGCATCACTGATATGAAGCAACACTAGAAAAAAGTTGTCTAGCCAGGTGCGGTGGCTCACGCCTGTAATCCCAGCACTCGGGAGGCAGAGACAGGAGGATTGCTGAGTTCCAGGCTTGCCTGGGCTACATAGTGAGCTATGAGTGAGACCCTGTCTCAAAAAAAAAAAAAAAAAAAAAAGTTGTCTAACTCTCCTCCGGTCTCAGCTTCCATAACTTCTGCAGAAATTTGGATAACGTGGCCTTCTCAGAGCCAACACTTACTCCTCTGATAGTGTCAGTTAGTGCTTGCTTTGAGCAGACCCTATGCTGGGCCTGTCAGCCCTGAGAAAACACAGATAAGACGCGTGCTGCAGCAGCTCCGTGAGCTGGGGAGATAACTCAGTAGTAGAGCGCACTGCCCTGGGTTCGGTCCCCAGAGCTGGAAAAAAGAAGGAAACAGAGGACAAGCAGGAGGAGGAGGAAGAAGAGAAGAAGGAAACACAGCAGCAGGAGGAAGAGACATGGGGAAAGAGGGAGGAGAGGAAGGAAGGGATGGAGGAGGAGGATATTGAGGAGACAGAGAGGAGAAAGGAGTTTCATATCTAAAAAACAAGGCCTGGGAAACAATGGAGGAAGGCCCTTTCAGGTTTAAACAGGATCTCACATGGAGGTGCTTGAGCTACATCTCAGAAATTCTGGGAACGAGTGAGACTGGAGACTGGGGCAAGGTCACCAAGAACAGTGGATGCTGGGCCAAGACGTTAGAGCTTTATCTTATAGGGGAGGAGCAGTCCTTCCTAAGGTTTTAAACATGACAGTGAGTTGATCAATCATGATAATGATTCTGGAGTCCTGAAAGTAAGCTCATAAAAAGCTAAGCTTCTATAAACTGATAGAAAAGCTTCTGAAATTTGACCCACAGGCAAGAAAGTATATTTCAGGCCCCACCAGAATCTCAGCCAATGATGAGTCTCCCCCGACACAAGAGCAGGAAAGACTCCCCAAAGTCTCCCTTTCCTGATAGCCTTTGACATTTCTACAATCCCCCACCCCCCAAGACCATTGCCTTTCAGCAGTTTCTGTGCCAAGGACAGATTTGATGGGAAGAAAATGGTCTGCTGGAGAAATAAAATGCTTGTGTTTCTTCTGCAGGGAAAGCTGTTAGAGTTTTTATTATCATTATTATTATTTTTCTCTGAGCTGAACAAGTGACAGGACATAATAATATCATTTATTCTAACTTGCTCTTGCAAATCAGAACTTTTTAATATTTTCCTTTCAAATGAAAATGCCATTTGTCATTATCAAATGAAGTGCTAATGAAAACAACATGTAGACGAAACACACTGGCACAGCGAAGCATGATGGAGCACCTTGTCAGCAGCCCGTGGTCTTGCCGTTAATTTGATTTCTGCCAAAAATCACTTAAGTGAGACTTGGAGATTTTTTTTTTTTTCTCAGTGCTCCAGGCCTTTCTACTGAGGCCTGTTTATCCCCCTCTCCTGAGAAGGGACTGGAATCCCATGCCAGTTTTAATCTGACTTTTCATAGAACTCCCATTGATTGTAAGTGGGAACCTGAGGGCCGGGCTCGCCGGTGGTGTGCAAGTGCACAGCCCTCTCACCCACATGTGTTAGGCTGGGGGAGGAGAGGGGTTCAGGCTGCGGGAGGAGAGGGGTTCAGGCTGCGGCCCTGGTTTGGTATACGTCCTTTTGCGTGCATGGATCGCGAGCTGGGAGTTCCCCGTAGATGACTATGTCCAAGAGCTGTTATGACAGTAATTAGGTCTTTCACTAATGGAGACCAAGGTCAAGTCCTCACAGGCAGGGAGGGTGCTTGGAACACAGGGCGGATACTCATCGGTAGCTTCAACCAGTAAGGAGTCCAGAGCTGCATTGCCGTGAGGGGCGGGGCCTGGCCGGCAGAGGTGGCTCACAGGGAGCGTGACCCGGAAGGTTGAGGCTCCCTCCCAAACCCCTCCCCTTGCTCTCTGCTTCCAGGCTTCATGCTGCCTTGTCAGCGTTGGAGCCTTCCGACTGTGGGCTATAGCTTCCGAAATGGAGCCAAAATGGATCTCTCCCGCTGTAATTTGTGTGTCACGGGTATTTTGTCCCAGCAACCTGAAAGTGACAAAGACAGGCCTACATGGCTTGACACATAATTAGGGATTTGTTAAATAGTTCTTAAATGAATAGATGAACGCATCTGCACATAAACTTTCGCCATATGGGTTAAGATGTGCGTGGGACAGTTAGCTCTTAATCTTTAGGGTTTGTTTGCCTGGCACACAGAAAGCACTCCATGGCTGATTGTTGAATGTCTATGAACCTCATACAATTTACATGCTATGAATTAGCTATCTTTACATGTACAATTCAGTATCCCTTGGTACACACACAGCATTGTATAACCGTCCCTTCTTTTAGTTCCAAAACATCTTCATCTTCTCCAAAGGAAACTATCAACCAATCAGTCCACAGTCCTCCTTTCCAGAGCCCCAGAAAGCACTAATCTGCTTTGTGTCTCCATGCATTTACCTGGTCTGTATATTTTAGGTAAATGGAATCATGCAGTATGTGAGGTTTTTCATCTAGATCCTGTCATTTAGCATAATATTTTCCAGACTCACTTTATATGTTTGTACCTGTGTTTGTATGTGTGTTTTTTAGGTGTGTGTTTATGGTGGGATATCTGGCACCTCGGGTGTGTCTCCAAAGCCAACCTAGAGCCTGACAAAACGCAGCTGTGCTGTGAAAGAAACTTCCTGTTCCTTGTTCCCTTCCTTCCTGGGTACTGTGAGGCCTTTGCAAAGGCTGTTCCTTGGCCTGGATCACCATTCTTCACACCCCGCCCCCATGTCTGCTCTTGCCTGGATAATTCTTTGGTGATGTGTCCACACGTTTTCTACTCCAGGAAGCCTTTCCTGAGCTCAGGCTGGGTCACAGAGCCCCTTCTCAGCTCCCCGCCACTATGCTTGCTTTTGTAACTTCCCTTCCTGCCCCACCATGTGGACATTTCAATTTACTTGTCTCCTTCCTCATTCGATCATGAGTTCCTAAGAGAAAGGAGCTGTGTCTTCCTCACTCCTGTGGCCCCACACTTACCGTGGTGGTTCACTCATAGGGATGGCCGTCAAGAGTTTGTGGAGTGAATGAATGAACTAACTGATTCAGAGTAAAAGACATTCCATGTAGAATAAGTTGCCTGTGCAAGTTCCCTGAGGCAATTGAGAGACCATGTTTATTATTTTTAAAAAATGGAATTTGGTATGACTTAAAGCTTGGTGCGTGCAAATGAGGAAGAATATGAGAGTTGAAACAGGAAGTAAAAGCAAGAACCTCTTGTGAACCACCCTAAGGCAATGGGAAAATTCTTGAAAGGGGTAGTGGTCTGGTCAGGTTTAGAAATAAGAGAATACTTTTAACTCTCTAACCCAGGACATGGTGGAAGGGACCAGGGAGGCTCGGGATGAGCCATCTTGGAGACAGCTATAAAAGTCCAGGATGATCGCTTCTCAGCCTTTTGGCTAAGATCAAGTGTAAAAGTCCAGGATGGTAATGTTGCTGTCCTCGTCCAGGATGTTGGCAGTGAAACTAGAGAGACTTGAGCAGACTGAACGGGGACTGACTCATAAACTCCAACCAGTCCACAGTGAAACCAGTGCAAAAATGGAGAAGAGAGAACAAACACATAGAAACCCCCATGGCAATTTGGTGTAGCTGAGATACTTTTACAGTAGTCTACGAAAATATTAGCTCATAATGGATTGTAAACAGAAAAATTACAAGATTCTTCACCATGGACAGTTTATGGGGTGCTAATGAATGGGATATGTCAAGAGATGGGAGAGACAGGAAACAGCTACTCCCCCCAAGACTGTCAACAACAGAGGCCATGGCGAAGCATCTCTATGGCCTCAGGGTCCCTTGGGGAGAAAACATTTGTTGCCTAAACTCCCAAGTGCTCTCAGTAGCTGATGGTCTCAAGAGCATCAAAGCTTCCACAAATGCCAGAAAGATGAGAACAAAGACTGAAAGAGAGAGAGAGAGAGAGAAAAAGAAAGGGATGTGAGAGTAGATGTCCCCACCTTTGCCTCTGATCCACTTAAAGGCACAGAACAGTATGAACTTCTGTGAAAGCCCATCATGCCCAATTCCTCCTTGATGCTCGCATCCTGGGTGCACTTAAGAGTCTGCGATGACTGGATCTGTAGGCAGTGCTATGTAGGGATGAGAGCTCGGTCACTCAGGGCTCCGGTGTTCGAACACAGACATCACCATTTGCAAAGCATACAACCTTCAGTGTGTTTCTGTAAATCTCCCAGCCTGTTTGTTTGGGCTGTCATGAGAATCAAATGAATTGTACGGCAAGCACCTAGAATAGCACCTGGCATATGGCAAGGAGTCTTCGTGTTACCCGCACGTCACTATGATTGTGTTGTTTGCTTCTACTTCCTAAGTATCTCGTGGATGAAACTGCCCCCCTCTCCATTCCTTGTCTCACGACACCATCACTGGCTGCCACCATCTCTCCCCAGAGACACCAACAACGCCCTCCTCTGCAGCCTCCACATCTTCTCTTGGGTCCTTTCTCGTTCTACTCTGGCTCCAGAACGTTTTTTCTGGACCATAGCTCTAACATGTTACTCCCCAGCTCTAAAATCATCACTGAGACGAACTCCAGGCTCGTAGACCCACCTCCTAGGCCCTGCTTGATCCATCCCTTGACTACTCCCACAGCCTTGGCATTTCACACTACTGCTTTTGCCCAAGGATTCAGCTACATGAACTGTGCTCCGTGCCCCAAATGGCTTTTGCCTGTTCTGATCCTTCTGCCTGACTCATCATCTCCAGCTCCTTCCTTAAAGTTGCTCCTCTCTTCCCTTTGAATCTTAGCAGTTACTTCTTCTGAGACACCGTCCCAAATCCTGAGGCAGAAACAGGAGCCCCTTCGCTGTGCTCCTAACACTGCTATGTCTCAGACAGTACTGACCCACAGAGCTCGCCTTTGCTCCTCCACACCCACCTCCCCAGGCTGTGAGCTCCCCAGGCCAGCACTGGGGCCAGGCCCCTCCGTGCGGATGCTTAATGAACCCACGTAATGGGACTGAATAGGAACCACCCCACTACTGCTTTTTAAAACCAGAAAACAGAATAAACTGGATGGATCCAATTTCTCCACGACTGCCTTGTGTGTGGGCAAGGGGAGCAGGAGATGTTTTTTTTTTCTCACACCATCCTCTTCCTGGTGCCAACCCCCTCTCAGCTGCACATCTCGTGAGTCAACTTCAGACTACATGAGCTTGGCAGCAGCTGCCTGGCTATGTGCCCACCACTCGGGGGTGCTCAGGAATCATTCTGAAAGGAGCTCCGATTGTGGGGCATTGGAGACAGGAAGTGGTGGAGAGCAGAAGGTAGGTGACCTGGACTACATTATCTCTAAGCATTAGTTTCCTCCTCTAAGAAGAAGAATTAATATATCAGGCTCAATGGTTGCCAGTGGTTCCCAAGGAAATAACAGATGTGGACCATAATGGGCACATTTTATTTCTGCTCGAACCTTGTTAACTTTACTGGAATCACAAGGAAAGCTGAGGTGAAGAGAGTGAGGAGGAACATAGCTTGGGCCAGGTCCCACTGCAGTGTAGCACAGTAGAAAGGTTATGTGTATGTGCACCATATCATACAAGGATCTGGGTCATGTTTAAACACCCTCATGTTTTGTGATGGTTAAGAAATGAGCAGCTCAAGAAACAGTATTGTGTATGTAAGAAAGAGAATACAGAAGTAAGGGCCAGAGATTTAGCTCAGTGGTGCCACACCTGCCTGGCAAGTGCAAGGCCCTGAGTTCAATCCCTGGTACCACACATATGCCAAAAAAGAGACAAAGAGAAGTGAACTGAAACAGACTATGCCACCAATAGCTGGCCCTGACCTCACTATGTATCTCAGGCAAGCCTCAAACTCAGCAATCTTCCTGCCTCTGCCTCCCAAGTGCTGGAATTACAGGATTGAGCCACCATGCATGGCTCATAGCACTTCTATGAGAAAGGTGTTATTATCGTTCCCATTTTACAGATGAACAAACCAAATCAGGGGAAATCAAATAATTTGTCTAAAGACTCATTAAGGCAAAGCCAAGATCTGCATCCAAACACATCCAGTACTCAAATTTCTGATCCATCCATCCTGTGCTGGTGTCACTCATTGGCCCTCTGTGTAGTATCGAGGCCAGAAACCTGGGAACTACACTTTGCAGATTCCCATACCAGGTGGGTTCCAGTCTGGATCTGTAGTTGCAAAACAAGCACAGGCCATGAGAAGGCAGGTAGGAAATTAGACTTCTTTGGCTTCTGTCATTTGCGGAAGATGTAGTCCTGGATTCTAGAGCTGTACTGACCTCAGTTCGGGGAGTATCTTCAGAGATGCAGCCTCCGCTCCCTTCCTTTTATCTCTCCACACCTAGCAAGTGTGGATTCTTTGCAGCAAACGATGCTTGGGGGCCTCTTTTCTCCTTCTCGCTCTCAAGCCCATCTGGTTACTGTAGCTTGAAATGCCCAGAGGAGTTCACTTCTCAGTCAGACACTGCCCGACAAGGGCACTTTTTCTGCTCCTTCCATCAGAAGCAATGCCGGGGTAGCGGACCGAGGTGTCATGTACAAGGGCCCAGGGCAAGACCGAGGCCTCTGGATGACCACAGAGATCTGCCAGGGGAACGAAAACAGTCTCTGTCAGAAAAGAGGATGTGGATGGGCCACACCCAAGGTGTTAGGCTCAGCTCTGAGCCTAGTTCCAGGGGAGCCCACCCACCCGGGAAGCTGAGCCCTCAGCCGCCCTGCCAGCTTCAGGGTGGCTCAGGGCCTACTGAGCCAGGAAAACCTCCGTGCTGGCGGCCGAGCATGCCAGGACCCGAACATCAAGGGGAAATCTCCTCTCCGGCACCACGGGCCCCGGGCACCACCTGTACGCAGTTCACTGTTCTCTTTACTCTGAGGACTTGACTGAGAACCAGCTTTGCTGACTGACAGATCTGGGTCCACAGCCCTGACCGGCTGGTTCTGTCGGTCCCACGCAACGGCGTCTCGGTCTCCTAGCTTAGCAGAGGAGGGACACTGCCTGCTGCGCGAGTCCGGGGATGTTGGGACGCGTTGTACGCCAAGCACCTAAGTTGACTCCTGGCCTGCTGGAGATTTTAATCACCAATCTCTTACTGTCCTCCTTCTGAACCATACGCTTCTTTACTGAGTTGTTTAACATATCCAGGATTTGTGTCTCTCAAGTTCTATTATAAGGTCTAAGAAAATAAAGGCTATGTCATAGCTTTCTTAGCCTCGTTCAGAGCACCTAGCACATTTAAAGAAATAGCACGCCTTTAATAATAAATAAACCTCGTTTACAAAAGTAATAAGACAGGAAAAGAAAAGGGAAGCTTCTCCATTCAGCCTGAATTTATCGCATTGACAGAGACTAAAACTTTAGAATCTGCTCGATTTATTTTAGTGGAATTTTCCCTACATCTCTCCTCCCTTCCCTCTATTCTTTTCTCTCATGAATATTTATTTTCCAGGCTTGAAAACACAAAGATAAATAAAATGGAGTTCTCGCCCCAAGGAGCGCAGAGTCTAACGGAGGAGACGTTGTGTAGATAGATGACAACAGCCCACTGGCGCGTGCATGCGGCACTGCAGATACATCCACAGTGCCGGCCAGGACCATAAAAGAGGGAAGCACATAGTCTGAAATACCTGGAGGAGTTTGCTTCTCACCTGGGGGCCGGAGGAAACCTGAGGAGCCAGGGGAGGCTTCCTGGGAGAAATTACAATACTCACATGCTGGGTCCTGACAGAGAATGAAAGGAAGGCTACCTGCGGACAGAGGCAGGCAGGCTCCGGAAGAGGAACCCAGTCACTGCAGCCCGGCGGGTGCAGTTGAAGCTGTGGCCCCAGGGATGCACGGATGTTCCGGGAAGCTTGGGGCCTGCTGGACAAGGCCTTCGTATCGGTGGGGCTGCAGAAAGGACCTGGGCAGGGTGAAGTGCGTGTCAGCGAAGATCAGGTTTCTCCTACCAACCTGGTGACCATGAGCTAAAGCTCAACCAGAAACTTGGTTCCATAAAAACTCAGTTTGAAGCTTATGACACTAAACTATCTTCTCAATGATACCCTAGATATTTTTACGGTAGTTTATTTGGGTTTATAGAAAAACAGGAAAATACACACACCCCACACTTAACTCCACACCTAGTTGATCTTATTATTTACCTTCAGCATTGCTGCTAGCATTGATAACAACGGCCACTTTATCACTGACAATATTCCTTTTGAGGATGTGTTTCTGGCTTCAACATGGGGAACAGCTCCCCATCTTCTTCAGTGAATCACCTTTGTGAGCAGGGCTTACTGTTAAAGATGTTTAAAAACACCAATGAATAAAAAAGAACCCAGCCCCCGCCCCCCACCTCCAACACACATACCCCTGAGGTTAGAACCACAGGGCACAAGCACAGCAAGAGGGTCCCCGATTTCAGTGAGACCCTCACACGTCTACTGCACTGTGAGATCCGGGACACCACAGCACAAGACGAAAACATTCCTGACTTTCTCTTTCTCTTTTCAAACCGAGCAAGTTCCTGAACTTGTCAAACATAAATGCAAAATTATGAAAAACAACCATAAGTGAAAACTCCAGTTATTAAAATGTATGGGGATTAATTATTGATCTGATGATATTCTGAATAAAAAGAAAGAGACACGCTTGGATAAACGGAAATCTTTTAAAAGTCATTAATATACATGTGTTTATTTTTCCTCATCGACACTGGAAGCTGCAGCAGGGCCATATTGTCTAACAAATTAGAGGGGGTGACACCGCCGTGTTCAGCCCGATGTGTGATGCCTCAGACTTACTAATTTCTGCTAAATTAAAATGAGAGCGCCCTCCCCACCACAGGCTGGGGGAACGTGTAATACAAATACGAATGCCATTAGGTGGACTTTGCCTCTGGGTGGCTGCGGGGGGAGGGTGCACCCCAGCCTGAAGCTGTCTCCACACTGACTGGAAACTTCTAGGCACCGCTAAAAGGGACCGATGATACACTGATGCTCTTCTTGGGACAGTGGCCTTTCTTATCAGCCCCTCTTTCGGCTTTACCAGGGCCAGTCCTCAAGTCCTGCATCAATCCCAGCAACTCCATTCCCACATTTTCACCACCTCGCCAGGCTTTGGTTTCACCATCTGAAAACTGGGTCTCCTGGTGCCAAGAGACCCTTCGAGGCAACGAGCGGAGATTGTAGAGTTTTTCTAGCCAGGTGATTCTGAGCCGCAGTTTCGTTAGAAAAGTGAGGCGCAGGGGTCACATATACCCCATGGGATTATGCGAGGACCAAATCGATAATGCACAAAAAGCACCTAGAGTTTGAACTAGCAAGACTTTAAGAATTGTCAGCTATTGTTCACATTGCCCTCCCTCACAGTTTCTAAAGTAAATCGTGTGAAGTATACGAAAGAAATAAACATAATATCCCTTCAAACACGAGCTCAAAAATCCCTTCTCTCTTTCTCACAGGCACGTAGGCAGGGCCACTGGTTTTCTCTAACAGCCACGATAGTTTATTTAAATTGAACTGTTTATAAAATAGTTATAAGACAACCTATTTTACGCATCAGAAAAATGGCATCAAAAATATCGGTTACAACACAAACAATATGAAATGAGCATTAAGCATAGCTGAAGTGGACGGACAAGCAACTTCTCTTTCATTTATTAATGCTAGTTTAAACTTCATTAAAGAAAGAAACAAAGAACTCCATTTCGGGAGAACAGCAGGGCCTTTTGTTGAAGATTGAATTTCAAAATATTGTATCCTGTGTAAGGAAAAATAACACTAATCCCCCCTACACACACATACACACACACACACATACACACACATGCACACACTGTAAAACATTATCATTTCCCTCTTGGAACTTCACTCCTGCCTCCCCAATAAACTTCAACATCCCCAAGTCGAAAGAGATCTATCTAGGAGAGGGGACAGTATGAAGTGAGATCCTCAGGGGTGGGAGAACCAAGGAAAAATAACCCGCTTAAGTTTTCGTTGTGTCTCCAGATTTCTGCAGAAAACTTGGGTTCAGTCTTCTCACCAAGCTGTGTATGGAACGGTTGTCATTGTCCCTGCTCGCGTGCAGTTTCCCTTCCGCAATGCCCTGTGGCGAGGCCATCTCCGCGTGGCCTCCTCCAGGAAGCCTTCCAAGGGAACCCCCTACACACACTCTAATACCTTCAGTTCTGGTTGTTTTTTCAGTCCTGGTTGTTCTCTCACCCTCGAAGGAGGACTTGGAGGGCCAAACATGAGTCTTGTTCAGCTTGGACCCAAGGCCCATACGCGATCCAGGAAGAACAGATCAGCTAACATTGGCCAGGCATTTCCTATGGGTCAGGACCTGGCCTGACCAGTTCACAAACAATCCCGTTTAACTTCACAGTGCTCCACATAGAGAAAAGAAGCTGTGTGCAGTTTTGGAGATGAAGAAACATAAGCTAACAGAAGCCGAGCCTCTGGCCCAGGATTACATAGCTAGTGAGCAGTGGGAGACAACAGCCTCCCCAGGACAGGGAAAATCTGGGGGTGTGGTGGAAGAGAGAGGCTTAGGAGAGACGCCCATCCAGGTCTGCTTACTTGCTGAATGAGGGAGAATGAGAATAGACAAGAGTGGTTCTGTTAGCAGATGTGGATGTGGAATCGCTACCTTCATCATCATGAGACCATCATGGGAATAGGGAACTGATTTCAAGCCAGGAAATAAACTGAGTACTTTATGTACATTATTCTAGTTTTGGCCTTGCAGTAACCCTGGGAGAAGGTACTGTTGACCTCATTTTACTCATGAGACTATGGAGCCTTTGAAACAACACTGTTTGGGGAGCTATTTACATTGAAAATTATTTAAGCCTTTTAAATGTGCTACTGGACACTTTTAACCATGAAATATGCTCCCTGGCTTCTCTGTCCTTCCCTTGATAAAGGGCTGTGAGTGGCCTATGTCCCCCACTGTTGGACCCCAGAGCAACAATTCTGATGTCTTGGGCAAAGACCATTAGTCCTTCTTTCTTTCCCAGCCACCTTTCTGAGAAATTTTAACAAGTCTGCTCACAAATACAGAGAATGGGATAGACATCCAGGAGCCCCCCGGGATGCAGGCAGACCAGCGTGCCCCACCTGGGTGCACAGATGTCAGATGTCCCCTGGAGGCACATTTCCAGTGTTTCTGGAATCCCCCACCTGCCCGCCCCATCTGCTCAAGCTCTTGCCCTGGGAGCTCCCACATCAGGACGGCAGCTACACAGAGCCCCTAACCCTAGAGAGCTTTCAGAATTGGGTAAATGCAGCTGTTCTTTTGAAGGAGTAAGTTGAGGGCACTTAGCAAATCAACTTCCTAATGCATCTTTTCAGGTCTGGATGGAAGCTATTCTGTTACTGTGGAACTTGGCTTGATTTAGAAATTAATGTGGTGATTTACGGCCTCTCTGCCAGGCAGAAAGATTAAAAGAGGGAGAGGAGGGAAGGAGAGAAAGACTTAAACAGTGGCAGAACTTGAAGAGGTTCTAGTCTAGATGTAACTAGAGAACTGGCCCCAGAATGAGCACAGAGAAAGTGGCTTCTACCAGGCTGTACCCTGTAGCGCACAGGCGAGGAGAGGCACTCCCCAAAGATATCTGGAGTTTGATGTTCCAAGCTCTCAGAGGGATCCTCTTTAAGGGGATCTGTGTATATGCAACACACACACACACACACACACACACACACACACACACACACACACACTGATGCAGAGGATTTCAATTGCTATGTTTCCCTAATTTCCGAGATTCCCTTTCCAGTATTACTACTCTGGCCATGTGCATAAGTTACTGGAACAGTTATTATTTACTTTATAGTTTTCTTTAATTTACTCTCTTTATAACTTGGATGAGCTTTATATCATTATTATAAATGGCAAACCAATATTACACACAAGGAAAAGAAAGTAAATATAAATTTAATTACATGGAAAGCAAAACAAAATCACTGCATCCCAGTGTAGCCCTTGCCTTCTAAAGAATCTGATTCTGAAGCCTATGCCTGTCTGGGGAGAAAGCAAAAGTCAGAGAGGGATTCAAGACACTGGTACAAAACCAAAGAGTTCACACCTCTTGATGTTATTGGATTGAAAGAGGAGTTCAATGGAAAACACTTTCTCACTTCGTGAATCAGTTTAATGCTATGAACTTTGCATTTTATTTATTTATCAAACATTTACATAGCATGTGCTATGTGTCAGAAAGTGTTCTGAAAGCTTTTTTTTTTTTTTTTTGAGACAGGGTCTCGCTTTATAGTTCAGGCTGGCCCTGAGCTCACTATGGTGCCCAGGCAAGCCGCCACGAACTCAGCAATCCTCCTGTCTCTGCCTCCCGAGTGCTGGGATTACAGGCGTGAGCCACCATGCCCGGCATTGTGGTATGCGGTGTTGATTGTTGGTGGGAGTGTCTCCGCGCCCAGCATTGTATGTGGTTACCGGGGATCAAACTCAGGACCTTGTGCTTGCGAGGAAGGCGCCGGAACCACTGAGCTAACCCTCCGGCCCTCTGAAAGCTTTTTTTAAAACCAACTCATTTAATCCATTTCAGATAATAAATCTATGTGATCTGGCCTTACTCTTTTGGGGGGGATTTGAAGTTGAGAAGCACGAAGAGGACTGGTGTCTTACTAGGGATCACCTCAACTTATCTTAAGTATCACCAAATGACACATGCTCCTCATTCTTCTCCTTCTGTCCTGGGGGGACTGCGGTGGTCCACAGCTCCTCCAGGGCTGGCTGGGCAGCTGCAGGCCCATGGTCAGGGCTGTGCTCAGTGGAGCATTCGGTGCAGCCTGGTTCTCATGCCCCAGGCCCAGGCCAGTGGGGATATCTGTGGTCCTTTCAGCCACTCCTGCAGGACCCCTGGGGCTGTGCACCTGACTCCAAATGCAAATCTGTAGATTGCAGGCAAGTCACAAGTAGGTGCTGATCCAGAGGGAAGAGAGTGGTTTTCTTGGATTTTGCTTTTATTTTTAGGAAGGAAATATATCACAAGGCCCAGGAGCTGTTTTCTTCTAACTGTTCTTGGCAGAAGCCTCTTAGCAGAGCTCTGAGACCAGCCAGAGACTACAGTTGGGGTCAGGAGTCTGGGATAGGAGGGTGGATCAGGTTTCCTTGGCACAGGGCACAGTGGCAGTGGGGAGGGAGGTGAGACGGGGGAGTCCCTCTGCTAAGGACTCTTGGGACCAGCTGTCTCTGTGAGAGCAGGCGGGTGAGTGTGAGGAGGCCCCATGGTCTTGTCTTGTTCAGTGAAGCCTCACTCCTATCACAGCATGCGAGGGGAGCTGCCAGCCTACCCACTGGTTGGCATGGGGTCATGAGATCCCGCATAATCATTATGGTAATCAAAAAGTCACAGAAGCAATATTTTGGAAACTGGAAATTATTACCCTTTTTACTTCTCCAAGGGCATGAACCTAACTAATGCAGAGTTGAGACTCTTCCGGAAGGAATCCAAGTGAAAGATGAAGAAATATGTAGCCTCTGACACTTAAAAAATAGAATTTTACCCTGGCTAGAGCTAAGAGCAGTATTTTCTCCATAACTTAGGGAGAGGAGAGGCTCTGAAGGAAGAGCAGATCATCAGTAGGAAGCATAATGCATCCTTTTTACAGATTTGGGCTGGAGGCTGAGTTAAATTTGCCACCTTGCTAGATAGTTAACATTAGCTGAGCCTTTTGTTGGGTCAGTTCAGTCCTATGTCGAGTCTTTTATATACACAGCCTCAGAATAATCCTGAGATTAGAGCTATGGCTACTACTCTCTTATCAATTAGGAAAGGGGGAAGGTTAAGTAACTTGGCCAAGCTCAGTTATTTGAATTTATCTAGACTGTGGTAATGAGCCTCAAGAAACTATCACACACACACACACACAAACATGCCGTGTCTCTATGATCAGATCTTTCCTGCCAGAACAAAAGCCTACTTTAGACTCCAAGATCAATAGCCTTAGACTCCCTTCAGTAAGACAGATGCCACTCAAGGCCAGTAAGAGGATCCCTGAGTCCAGCACTTCATGGGTGCCGAATACAGTGTAAAGACAATATGAAACACACGGCCTCCTCCCCCATATACACACACACTGAGGGATGCGGCTGTCTCTTCCCGGAAACTCCTTGTACCTTAGACACACCAGGCATGTGCTATCACATCCTCATTCCAGGTCTCCAAATCCTGCAGATGGCACATCCTCTCCAGAGCCCAGGACTTGGCTGGTTTTCTCAACAACTCCTTGAGCCAGAGGCTCAAAGTATCAGCTTACCAGTCTCCCAAGGGTCACCTGTTAGGACTTCTAGCTGTCTCCTGCCATCATAGGTGGGGAGTCTTGAAGGTGGTTGGCTTAGGGTGTGTGATGCTGGGATTAAGTGTCCTCCATCCTGGGTGCGGGTGGCACCACCCAAAAGGCAAGTGGGATATAAACTGACAGAAAGAAGCTGCCTTGCTACTTCACTGCTCATTGCGTTCTGCCTTTGTCTTTTGCCTGCTCTGCAATGGCCCTCCGCCCACCACCCTATCTTGCAGCCAGCTGACTACAGAAACTGTGAGGTAAGTAAACCTTTCCTCCTTTAACTTTGAGCATCAGGTATTGTGTATCAGCTATGAGACAAGTAACTAGGGTAGGACCTCACCACTCCCCTTTCCCGGGCAGAAGCTCAACATTCAAAACCCAACTCTCTTCCTCATTCCCTGAATATTGAAAAAGCCCCTGCCTTGTGTCCTCAATGTAGCCCTAGTTGGGAGAACACAAGGCCATGTGCATCTGCATTCATGGTCCCTGAGTAGCCACAGCTGCCCAAGCTAGAGCCCTGGAGCCCAGCCTGGCTCTGGCCCTGCCTGCCACAGGGTCTTCAGCAGTGAAGTGACCCTTTCTACATCTTGGTTCCCTCATCTGCTCTATAAAGTGATTTGGTGAATGTTATTCTCCTGATGTGGAATCCTGGCCCTCTGTGTCCTGATCTGGCTAATTCCTGGGTCTTTCCAGACTCAATAGATCTTACTGATATAGGGGGAATACATGCAAGTCTCAAACCTGCTAGATATCCAAAGCACGAGCATGTTCTCTAAAATCGAAGAACAATTTCTAGGAACAACGGAAGTTAAGAGTAGGAAAAGTTTATTGAGAGAGAGCATTTGCCTAAGAGGGATAGAAGAGGAACCCAAAAGTGGGTTGCCCACCCACTTCACTTCCCAGGAGATTTTTATGGATAAAGCCATGAGGTGAGACAAAACGATAGCAACTAGTAAGATTACAAGCACAATCACTTAGGCAACACTGACCCAGTGAAAAAAATCACGAAGTGGACAAAACTATAATCAACCAATAGCATTCTGGCAAGTATAGTCACTTTGGTAATATTGATTAAATGGGGATCCAAGGGTTCTGCATGTTGCATAGCATGTGTACAAGGATTTTCAATCAGGGATCTGTCCTTGAAGGGGTGGGTTAAGACCTTGACCTCCCTCCCAGGTGATTGATACCTATTTAAAATACCAGTCATTGCTACTTAACATACATAGGTGTGGTAGTTCTTCTTTTATAATGCTGGCCTTCAGTGAATGTGTCTTAATTGTCCTCCATGTTGGGTCCTTGAGGGCTGGACCTAGTCTTGCCCAGCCTTCCATCTTCTAACCCTATCCCAACTGGAATCATATTCCTCTTCTCTCCTACAAAAACAATTGTTAATGTTTTCAATACAACATTAAACATTTAGTAAGAACTGATCATATACAAGGAACTGTTCTAATCACTTTCCATGGATTAATGTACTTAAATTCTCACAAGAACTCCATAAGTTGAATCTTATTTTACAGACAAGGAAACTGAGAATAAAGACAAGATAGGTACAAGGTTTTGTTTTGTTTGCAGTACAGGGATTAAACTCAGACCCTTGTGCTTGCAAGGTAGGCAAGGTCCCACTTGGGCTAAATCCCAGGCAGGCACAGTGCCACTGAGCTACATACCTGGCCCACTATTGTAGTTTTTTTTTTTTTTCTTTTTTGAGACAGGGTCTCGCTTTGTAGTTCAGGCTGGCTCTGAGCCCACTATGTAGCCCAGGCAAGCTTCGAACTCAGCAATCCTCCTGTCTCTGCCTCACAAGTGCTGGGATTACAAGCATGAGCCACCATGCCCGGCACTGTGGTATGTGGTATTGATTGCTGGTGGGCGTGAGTCTCCACGCCCAGCATCGTATGTGGTTACTGGGGATCAAACTCAGGACCTTGTGCTTGCGAGGCAGACCCTGGAACCACTGATCTAACCCTCCGGCCCAACCACTATTGTAGTTTTTTGAAAGACAAATGAACTACTCACAGTCATCCAGCAAAGGAGAGGCAGAGCTGGGGTTTGAACTCTGTGTGGTTCTTAGGAATGATGTACAGATATGACAAAATCATTAGGGAAGCTGCTTTACCTGGAAAGAGGCTCTGTTTGGTCTATGATTCTGTTCAGGGAGGGATAAGCAAAGTTTTCAGTCAAATTATACCCCCTACCTCCGCCAAACACTTTTCTTGTTCACTGATGTCTCCCAAACCCTGTGTCATGGGCTGAATTTCCAACATCAGTAATTAGTGTATTTTCCTTGTCACAGTTACTCTGATACCCTCTGTGTGGAGGCACAAGGATAAATAACAGAGCAGAGGATGATGTACGATCTGATGCTGAATGTGATCTTGGACAAGTTTCTGCTTTCCTCTGAGTTTTCCTTATCTTGAAAATGGGAATATAGTAAACTCAGAGATTTAGGACATAGCACATAAAACAATACCTATCAAAGCCTAAGCAAGTGAGAACTAATTTATTCAGCTGCTAGTTGTCCTTCCAGGTACCAGCCCATTCCCAATACTACTTTTTAAAAATATATAACTCTTGATTTTCCTCTTATTTTTCTCCTTCCTCTTCTTTTTTTCCAATTTCTATTTTTATTGGTGTATGTTTGCAGTACATAATGATTATATTCTTTGTAGAGATGTGGTCTATAAGCATAATACATATCAATTCTTTTTTCATCCCCTTCCTCTCTCCTTCTCTACCCTCCCTCCATCTCTGTCTTATCCCCTTTGCAAAAAATCTATCTCCCTATTTCCTATTATTTATCTTTTAATCTTTATTTATACTTTTGTTTTCTCATGTAAGAGAAACCATGCAATACTTAAGCTTGTGTGTCTGATTTATTTCACTTAACATTATGTTGCATCCATTTTCCTACAAATGACTTGCTTATCCTTTTGATAGCAGAGTAGTATTCCATCATCTATAAATACTATATTTCCTTTATTCGTTGTTCTGTTGATCGTCAAATAAGCTGCTTCCAGATTTAGCTATCATGAATTGTGCTGCTATAAACATATGTATGTATTAGTGTAATATGACATCTTTAACTCTTTTGGGAAGATACCTAGAAGGTGAATATTTGGGTCCAATAGAATTTCTAATTGTAGTTTTTGTTTGTTTGTTTGTTTTTGCAATCCAATGGATCAAACTCAGGACCTTGCACTTGCCAGGCAACTACTATTGTAGTTTTTTGAGAAATCACCACACTGATTTCCCTAATGTTGTGCTAGTTACATTCCTACCAGCAATGTAGAAGTGTTCTTTTCCCCCACAGCCTCTCCACATTTAAGTGTTTAGGGTTGTTAGATGTCTGCCCAAAGCCTCATACAGTCGTGGTTTTTTTTCCAGAGGTGGCTGGATCTAGAATATGGAACTTTGGAAATGATTCATGGTACAATGCTGGGCTCAAGGGCACTAGAATTAAAGGTGTGAGTCCTGCCCAACCTAAGTATCCTGGATAAGATATAAGGGACAGAAAGAGATACAGTCACCCCTCGTTACTTTGCTATCTTCTGCCCACCATGAACTGTTATGCCACGCTGCCTTCCAGCCAGCCAGTTATGGGCTAAAATCATCACAAATTATGAATTAAATAAACCATTCCTCTCTTAACTCATTGGGTATTTTGTTTCAACCATGAGAAAGTACTAAGACATTAACTACTTGATTTCATGATGATGGCTACTCTTTCTGGAGTAAAATGGAATCTTAGTGGTGTTTTAATTTCCATTTCTCTAATGACCAGAGATGTTGAACATCTTTTCATGTGCTTATTGGCCCTTTGTACTTCTTCTGTTCATTTTAGTTGCTCATTTTTGATTGAACCTTTTATTTTGTGGATCTAAGTTTTTAAAATTCTTTATACATCTTACTTAGTATTTCTCTGTCTAAGGAATAGATGGCAAAATTATTTTCCTAATTTGTAGATTGTCTGTTTAGCCTGTTGATTGTTTCCTCTTCTAGGCAGGAGATTTTTTTTTTAATTGACATTTTGTAGTTTAGGCTGGCCCTGAGCTCACTATGTAATCCAGGCAAGCCTGGAACTCAGCAATCCTCCTGCCTCTGCCTCTGCCTCTGCCTCCTGAGTGCTGGAATTACAGGTGTGAGCCACCATGCCCGGCTTTGTGGTATGTGGTACTGATTGCTGGTGGGCATGAGTCCCATGCCCAGTATTGTTGTATGTGGTTTCAGCAATTGAACTCAGGACCTTGCGCTTGCCAGGCAGGCACCAGAACCACTGGGCTAAATCTCTGGCCCTAGGCTGGAAATTTTTAATTTGATATGACTGTATGTGTTGATTCTTGATGTTGCTTCTTACACAAATGGGCTCTGTTTAGAAAATCTTGGCCTATGTCTATATCTTCAAGAGTTTTACCTATTTTATCACCCAATAGATTAAGCGTGTGCTTTAGCATTTAATTCTTTGATACATCTTGATTTAGTTCGGTACTAAATGGTGAGATATATGGGTCTAAATTCAATCTTTAGCATGTGGATAGTGAAAACTGGCTAGTTTCCCCAGCATTGTGTATTAAAGGGGATATCTTTCCTCTGGTGTATATCTTTGACACCCTTGTCAAAAATCAGAGAATGTGCTAGGGGTTGTTTGTACACCCTTTATTCTGTTACACTGATCAATGTATGTACTTTTGTACCAATATCATGCTGGTTTTGTTATGTCTGTTTTATAATATAACTTCAAATCAAAGATTGTGGTGTCTCCTGCTTTGCTCTTGTTACACAAGATTGCTTTGACTATTCTGGGTCTCTTCTGGTTCCATATGAATTTTAGAATTGTTTTTCTAGTTTTGTGAGCAATTCCACTGGTATTTTGATTGCATTAAATTTGTTTATCCATTTTTTTAAAGTATGGTTATTTTGACTATTTTGATTATACCTATCCAGGGACATGTGCCATCTTTCCATTTTTTAACATCCTCTTGAATCTCCTTTTTCAGAATATTGTAGTTTTTACTATAAAGGTCTTTCACTTCCTTGGTTAGGTTAATTCCTGAGTATTTAAATTTTCTTGATGTTATTGTGATTGCTATTGTTTTTCTAATCCATTCTCCACAAGTTCATTACTGGTACAAAGGAATGTTAATGATTTTTGTGTGTTGATTTTTATCTTTGTTACTTTCTTATCTCTGAGACACAATACCTGACACGTACAATTTATAGGAGGAAAGATTTATTTTGCATCTTAGTTTGTAAAGGTTTCAGTCCATAGGGAGGGGGGTGGGGGAGCTCATAACAGTTTATAACAGGTCAGGCAGGGAGTAAAGAGCTCTCAGGGGAGGAGGCCTCGATACACAGTACAACCTTCTACAAGTCTTCACTTCCTCACATCACATCCAGCTATAAAACCATCAATGGACTAATCCAGGAACAAGTATCACATACTCATGATCCAGTCATCTTCCGCAAGCCCCACTTATGTGTGAGTGAGGCTTTGGGGGGACATCTCCATATAAACCATAACAATTTTGTACCCTGCTACATTGCTGAATTTGGTTATTAGTTCTAGGAATCCTGATGGAATTCTGGGGCCTTCTATGGATAAGATTATGCCATTTTTTGTTTCTTTTTCTTTTCTAATTGCTCTAGCTAATTTTTTTTTGGGGGGGACAGGGTCTCTCTTTGTAGTTCAGGCTGGCCCTGAACTCACTATGTAGTACAGGCAAGCCTCGAACTCAGCAATCCTCCTGCCTCTGCCTCCCAAGTGCTGGGATTACAGGCATGAGCCACCACGCCTGGTAATAGTGTACATTTTTGCCTTATTTCTGCTTTTTGTGGGAAAGCTTTCAGGTTTTTTCCCCTTTTAATATGATGTTAGCAGTATGTTTGTTACAAAGAGCTTTTATTAATTGAGCTAAGGTACTTGCATTTCTAATTTCTTCACAGCTTTTATCAGGGATGGATGTTCAGTTTCGTCAAAGGCTTTTTCTGTGTCTATTTTGATGGTTTACTATTTGTCCTTGCTTCTGCGTATGAGAAGCATTACATTTATTGGTTTGCATAAGTTGAACCATCCTTGCATCTTTGGGATAAACCCTATTTGGTCATGATATATGATCTTTTTGATGATTTGTTGCATTCTATTTGCCAGTATTTTGTTGAGGATTTTTGCATACATGCTCATTAAAGAGACTGTAGTTTCTTTCTTGGTTGAACTTTTGTCTGGTTTTGGAATCAGAGTGATGTTAACTTCCAGCAATGACTTTGGAAATACTCTTTCCCCTTCAATTCGTTAATGATTCAGTCATCATTACTTTTAATACCAGAGAGGAAGTTCCTTCCTCCCTATCCTTCTATCTTTGTACTCAGTGCTTCAGAGGGTAATATTATTACTGAAACATCTCTTACTCCTGCTACATTGAGAGCTCTTTGAGGGCACAGACTATATTGTATAATGTTATATTCCTATGACAACTCTTGGTTCATAGTAAGTGTTTAGTTGGTATTGGGCGGATTGAATTGAATGTGGTTTAAAGTCACCTGCCAAAAATATCCAAAAATGGCAAAACTAAGACTTAAACCCAAGCCTGAGAACTCTGGGTCCAGCTCACCTCATCCTTCTGCGGCTGTCAGGGGTAGGTACAGAAGACTCATTGTCAGAGGAGGGGGTACTCAGGCCTGCTGCTTTCACCAGGATGAAAGAACCAGTGAAGGAACCAGGTTGTCTTAAAAGGGTCCCTGGGGTACCTGAGGCCTCCTCGTCTGTCTTGGCACTGCTGTCCAAACTCATTTTTCTCCTTTGCCCTGCTCAGCCCCCACCAGCCCACCAGTCCTGGTTTCCTGGAGCTTGAAGTCAAGCCTCCCCTCCCCCATCTTGCTTGGTTCCCCAGACCTCTGTCAGTACTATAGGAAGCCAGCTTTCTGAATGAGATGGGAGGAGACAAAGAAAGCAGCCCATTCCCATGCCCAGTTCATATTCTTGCTGCAACTGTATCTAAATTTGCAAATCATCACCCTGCACCCCACCATCATGTGTCATCTTTTATGCATGGCCACCTCTGCTTTGCTGCTCTGCCAGTTGCTATGCAACCAAAGACCGCTCTGTGGGGGGGCCTGACATTAGTGAAAGCAAATTGACCAGAGGAGCCTTCATCCAGCATGCAAAGCAGCCAGGCCCCATCTTTAGAGAGACAGCCTGAGCTGAGGCCAGGCCACATTCTATCAGGGACCAGACACTTGGATCACACCCTCCTCTGCCTAAGTGGCAGATACAGAGAAGCCAAGCTCTCCTCCTCCAAAATGCCCCTCTTCAGACCAGTGAAAAAGCTGCCTTCAAAGAGAAGGTGGGTGATGCACCTTCAGGCTCTAAAATTCTGAACCTCCAAAGGGTGGATATAGGCTCCTGAAAGAAGAAGGAAAAGCTACTCTTCACTGAGCACTTACTAGGTCCTAGGGGTGGTGCGAGGCACGAGAACAGTACAGTGTAAAAAGCTCCTGGACTTCAGACCAGCTTCAATACTGCTCAGCTGTGTGACTTGCAGGCAAATCATGCATCAGGACAGTCCCAGCCCCTAGAGAGGGCTGTCTTTTGCTGTCTTGGAGGGTCATGAAAGGCTGGATAATGGGCTAGAGAGGGAGAGAAGCCAGTAGAGCAGCAGGAGCGAGAAGATGAGAGAAAGAGGAAGGGAGCATTCTGACTTGCACATGCAGTACTGGAGGCCTCTCAGCCTCCTCCTGCTAGGAGGATCAGAAGAAATTTACAGGTGGCAGCTCTGGTCTGTGTCCCTTCCCAGCACTCCAAAGGTCCCAAGTACTTGACCTCCCAATTGTCCTTTTCAGTAGCACCCATTGCCAAAGGGGATCAGCAAGTTGTACCACAGAGAGCAAGGGCTTTGGGACTGTTCAGAACCAGCTTCACATTCCAGCTCTCACTCTTCCTGGCTGTGTAACTATAGCAAGTTACTTCTGCTATTTCTGCATTTCAGTTTTTCAGTCGATAAACTGAGCATGATGAAACCAAGCTCATAGCATGAAATGGCTGACATATATAAAATACCTAACAACAACAACAACAACAAAAAACAGTAAATGCCACCTTCCTTTCCAAACTTTTCACTGGCTCCTGATGGTCAGAATAACTTGGCTAATTTACTCCAACCTAGCCCTCCCGGACATCTCCAGCCTCTTCTACTCCCTGCATCACTGTGCTTTTGCCTCCCCCTGGAAGCATCTTTCCTCAGCTTTGTGCTTTCTGAAACCCAGTCCACCTGTTGGGACTTAGGAAAAAATTAACTTCCATCTTCAGCCAGGCACAGCGGCATCTGCCTTTAGTCACAGTTACTTGGGAGGTTACACAGGAGGATTGTTCAAGAGCAGGAGTTTGGGAGTTTTAAAACAATTAACTTCAGGAAGCAAATCTGTCCTTCCAGCCCATCCTTAAGCCACTGCAATTTCCCAGAAGAAAAAGGAGCAGGGGACAAAGCAATGACACCCCTTTATTGAGTGGAGAGTTTTGGAAGACTTCTTGCTTGAGGAGGGAATCTCTCAAGCCAACTGCACTTTAAAAATAGGGCTTTGTGGCTCCTGAAACCTCTGCACCACCTCTCGCCCTAAAGAAACGTGTAGGAGCGGCTTTGGGGCCTAAAGGACGGGCAGCACGGTCTCGCGGGGGGCATAACAACACCAACATTTTGCCCACTGTTACACACTTCAAAGCCAACAGTTAACTAATTCAGGACTAATTGTTAATATAGTAACAACATCCTCAATTTTCATACCATTCAGTGAGGCAGATGTTAGGCTCATTCACTGAGGAAGAAACAGGCTCAGAGAGGAAGAACAAAATGTACAAGATCGCAGGGTCCGTTGTGGTTGGTAAAACAGGGCAGGTGCACAGATCCACAAACAAATGGACTGTGCAGTGTGGATTTGGAGTATCTCATCAGTCATCTCTAACAGTCCACTCTGACTCACCCCAAACCCTACAAGCTACTGGGCAAAGCCACTCATCTGTTTCTTATAAGCACAGAACCCCTTCAGATTCCACAGAGGCAGTTGGAGAAGTGCAGAGAGCGTTGGCTCTGCAGAGGGCCCCTGGGCGAAAGGCGGCATCTTCTGAGCCCGACCTTCCTCTGTGAAATGGAAGATAAGGCTTCCTGCTTGACTCCTCATCTGTTTGCAAGGGAAAGTGATGCAGATACTCAATGTTAAAAAACAGTCTTGTTAGTTATTAGTATACTCTTAAAAGTGGCACTCCTCCAAACCAGAGGTGCAAAACCTGTTTCTGACAGCTGCGTTTCTTTAATTATTCAATGTTGAAAAGTATGTCGTTGTCATTTAAAAGGAGACGTGCCAATTGTATTGCTTTCATGTTGTATTGAAAAGCATTTCTTCATTATTTGGACTAATTTCCAAACAAATTAAAAACTGTTGTAGCAGTCAAGCTCTGACTGCTCCATCTATTAGATTCAGATGATGGCAAATTCCTTAAAACACAGATATAAACAATTCTGGTAACACAATCTGATTTTATAATTAATTTTCTGCCTGGGAAGGCAAAAGTCTCTTTCCCACTTCCCTTGCCCTCAAGTTCCTGATGGTTTTCCCATTTCTGAGTAAAGAAAAATAGATTCTGTTAGCTGGGATTGTGTGGCATGTAAAAACACAAATCTTCACGTATATCCTTGATCACAGAGAAGGCTGTGCTATGAGAAGTTGAGAACTTTATCTACCATCAGATCTTACTGGTATCTATTCCTCCCCCAGGGCAGCCACTGGACTTCCTCCTCAAGGTGTGGCCATACAGTGAACCAGGCCTGGTCAGTTCTGGGGCAGTCATATCCTGGGAAGGTTGAGATTTAAGAGACATGAGGCTAAAAGAGATGAAACAAATGTAGACAAAAATGGTTTTCTAAATAACAAGAGTACTGTCTTGCTGGGAATTGAACTTGGGACCTTGCACTTGCCAGACCCAGGCAGTGCCACTGAGTCACATCCCTAGCCTAAGAGTATTGTCTTGACTGAGCCCCTTGAAACAAATGAACATATTAGAGGTCTCTAGGTCTATTCTATGACCAATTAGGATTCTACCAAGGCCCAGGTGTGTGGTTTAGTCTGCAGTTAGGGTCAGACCTCAGGACCAAGTTTAGGGCTCAGACTACAACCAAAGTCAAGGTTCAGACACTTTCCAGAGGTAGGCTTCTGCTGAGGCCAGGGTCACTTACTCTATGGCCAAGATTAGGACTCTATTGAGATCTAAACTCAAGGGCTAGACTCTGGCCAGGGCCAAGTTATATCATGGTCAGGATTACGGCTCAGTTTATGATGTGGCTGTGGAATTTATGAATGATTTAGATGGAGTCTCTGCTCAATGATCACATAGTCCAGTCATAGAGATAGTAAAGTGAAACTACCCTACCAATTCTTAAGGTCTCTTCCTTATTTCCCACTGAGAGATCACCAGTGAGTTGTTCAACTGTTCTGAACCTCAATTTCTTTATTTGGAAAATAAGGCTAATGATAATACCTAACATGACACTGTGGATGCAAATCTCTGTTGAAATGCTCATTTTCACTCTCTATTTAGTTATTCATAGAAGAGTTTGGAGTTTCTACTCTGTTGCAAGCCATATGCTAAGACTTAGACCCACAAATAGGAATTTAGATGGGGATTCTACACATGGAGAGGAGGCAAATTTTGGAGAGGAGATAAGGAGATAAGGAGAGAGGGGCTTTGCTCATAAATGAGGTAAGTTGCTATAATCAAGGTTTGGGAACTCAGAGACAGCTCAAGTGTTGTCTATTGAAGGAGGTTGCCTAAGAAGATAAAATTTGTATAATTATACCTTGAGGATAAATAAGTTTTGCCGATGAAGTGGCCAGACAGAGAGAACATATATAAAGACACAAGCAGAGAGAGCTCAGAGCATCAGGGATGGTTGGGGTGGCCTAGTGGTAGGACATGAAAGGGAATGGGGAAGTCTTGAGGGGGCCAAATCATGTAGCAGAGTTTGAATGATTTTCCACAAGCAGTGGGGATCCTCTTGGTATGAGAGTTGTAATGACATTGAAATGACAGTAATACATGAGCTAAGCCTGTTGAGTATCCAGGAAAAAGAGTCTCACCACCACCACCAAGCTTCATATGCTTCAGCAAGCTTTCCTTCAGATAGCTACCCTTTATGGAAATACCTGCTCAGCATAGTTCTTGAAATGTTGCTTCTACATCATGACACTCATAACACTTCTTCCTGGTGAGCTTTGTTATTTTAACCGTGTTTCTGTGGGCAGAAGATACGATGAAACACTTTCTAGCTAGTCTTGAATATCCCCCTGAACATCGTTGGCAGTCATCTATTTTGGGTAACAAGCCATCCAAAATTCAGCAGCTTAACACAACCGTTTATTGAGCTCAAGATTCTGTATTTGGTAATCTGAGCGGTCCTCAGATGGGTGAGCCTCCTGCTGGTTTTGGCGGGAAGCTTCGTTTGCCTGCATATATCTGTGGGTCAGCTGGAAACCGCTTCTGGAAGTTGGCTGCCTGTCAACCACCGGTCAGAGGGGTCAACTGAGACCCGAGTCCTTTGTCATCTGCCAGGATACCTGCACTTGGTCCTGTGGTGGTAGTTTCAATAAAAAGTATAAAAATATAAAATATAGGGGCCGGAGGGTTAGCTCAGTGGTTCCGGCGCCTGCCTCGCAAGTGCAAGGTCCTGAGTTTGATCCCCGGTAACCACATATAATGCTGGGCATGGAAACATGCCCACCAACAATCAACACCGCATACCACAATGCCGGACGCGGTGGCTCACGCCTGTAATCCCAGCACTCAGGAGGCAGAGACAAGAGGATTGCTGAGTTCACGGCGGCTTGCAAGCGAGACCCTGTCTCAAAAAGAAAAAAAAAAAAAATATATATATATATATATAAAATATAAAGAAAGAGAAAGTAAAAGAAAGAAGAGGCTCAAAAGATGGAGGCAGAAGACAGGGAAGCAGAGGGGATGGTGAAAGAATTAAGATGTGTTATGTACAAGTATCAACTCACAAAGAATGTAAATAATACGTACTGTGAATATGCACTAACAAAAAATTAAAAAGGGAAAATAAGCCGGGCATGGTGGCTCATACCTGTAATCCCAGCACTCGGGAGGCAGAGGCAGGAGGATTGCTGAGTTCGAGGCTTGCCTGGGCTACATAGTGAGCTCAGGGCCAGCCTGAACTTCAAAGCGAGACCCTGTCTCAAAAAAAAAAAAATTTAAAAAAGGGAAAATATTTCAACTCTTTAATAATTCTAATTCTGATTACAAAAAATAATATAAGTACCCTTCCAAAATCTTTATATTTTCACAGGTTATATAAACATATTTCCTGGGCCAGGGACTTAGCTTAATGGTTCTGGCACCTGCCTAGCAAGAGCAAGGTCTCTGGTTTGATCCCGGTTCAATCCCCAGTAACCACACACAACAATACCGGGCATGGTGACTCACCCTACCAGCAATCAGTACCACACACCACAATGCTAGGTGTGGTGACTCATGCCTGTTATCCCAGCACTCAGGAGGCGGAGGCAGGAGGATTGCTGAGTTTGAGGCTTGCCTGGGCTACATAGTGAGTTCAGGGCCAGCCTGAACAACACATCGAGACCCTGTCTCAAAAAAAAATTTTTTCCCTTTAAAAATAACCTGTATTTTTCCTTTATGAAAAGAATAGCAAGAGAGGAATCTATAAGGACTCTTGAACTATTCTTAGAAATGTTATATACTTATTGGCCAAACCAAATTCAAAGCCAACATCAAATATCCTCTGGCACTTGAAGGGAGAATTTACAAAGCATTGTGGCCATTTTCTCCACCTTCTCCAAGATTTATGAAGTTTTGTTTTCCATCTGTCTTGGCATATGCAAGGAAGAGAGAAGACCATTATAAAGAAAATTTTGGTTATTGTTGTTAATTAAATTATACCCTATAACCATAACAGATACTGGGAATATGGGACTATGTTTCCCCAGGCCACAGCAGGCTAATAAATAAAACTCTTTGTTCTATGTATTATTATATGTTATTATTGCTATTTACTGATTACCTCCTCCTACCTTCCAGAGAGCAGTCAAATAACAAAGAAAAAAGTACACACAGCACTTCCTTGTATGGAACTTCATCATGTAGTACAAAAAATATCTTTAACAAACAGTTTCAATAATTTGATTAGTATTATTTTCAAAATCTTATAGTGTTAATATTCATTTGCTTTATTATTTTTGTCTTTGGGGTCCCGACTTATAAAGCCTCCCTAGCTCCAAGATTAAATAAACAAATAATTTGCCTAGAAGGGTTTTTGAAAGGAAGCAGTTATATCCCTGGCTGGAATTTCTCTTAACTTGTAATCCTCAGTGGGAAAACCTGGCCATAGCCAGAAGATCAAGACCCAAAGAAGGGAAACCTCAGTTTGTCTTAGACCCAGAGTGTTGTGCTCTCCCATGTGTACCCTCTTTGGGGATACACCATCCTGTGGGGACTCCCCAAGTCCACACAATTCTCATTGCCAGATCTCCTGCAGGCCCCCATCGTGGGAGCTTTGATGCACACCCTAATGAATAAATTGGCCTCTCAGCAGCATTTGGCTGGATTTCATTCCAATCACAGGCACATATGCAAAGCTCTAGATAAATACATAGTTTTATGTCTCTTCTCTTTTCCCATTGTTACAAAGAGCATTAAACAAATCCATCCTGGATACAGAATAGGTAGATGAATCTCAAAGCACCCTAAAAGAGAAGCTATCCTTCCAAGTATCCCTCCTTGGAAGATCTCTGCAGGTAACTGGACCAGCTCAGCACTGCCGCAGGGCAGGTGCTCACTCTCTTACTCCTTCCACTGTTTTTGACGTTGTCCTAGTATTTCTTTTAATCACAGTGGTAATAGAAGAGACCTGGATTTGAGTGTTGCTAGACTGCTGTGGTCTAGGAAAATGCAGCCCTAATGAGATCAGGAGAAAGAAACAGCCAGTGGTCTGGCACAGCTCCCTTGTGTTCTTGGTGTTGGAACTCAAAATGAAATATCAGTTCAAAGTAAAGCACATTTGGGGCTCTTGATTGATTTTCTGGTCCCCACTCCATGCAAGAATATCCCTGGAAACATCCAGGAGAGCAAGGGGCACAGAGAAACTTTGCCGTAGCAAGATTCAACTGCTCCTGGATTCCTCAACACCATCTAGAAGCCAGTTGCTCTCACTAATACTTTCCACCCAGCACAGAATGCTGCAAAGGAAGCTCACTTCACTCATTTACTTGTTCGATAAGTTTTATCTTACACGTGCATCACTCTTCTTGATGCTAGGTTGTGACAGTGACCAAACCAGGTCTGAATTCATCCCTGCAGAGAGCTGACATTCTAGTGAGGGAATAAACTATAAACACCATGCCTAAGAAGAAAACAAAGGAGGGCAATGTCTTGGGGAGTAATTTTAAATTGGGTGGTCAGAGAGCCTTATGAAGAAGGTGACATTTGAGCAAACATCTGGAGGAAGTGAGGACAGAAGGACACAGGGAATCAGCACAAAAATAAAAGGCAGCTCACAAGCGCAAGGTCATGAGTTCGATCCCGGTAACCACATACAATGCTGGGCGTGGTGACTCACGCCCACCAGCAATCAACACCACATACCACAGTGCCGGGCGAGGTGGCTCATGCCTGTCATCCCAGCACTCGGGAGGCACAGGCAGAAGGATTGCTGAGTTCAAGGCTTGCTGGGGCTACATAGTGAGCTCAGGCCGAGCCTGAACTGCAAAGTGAGACTCTGTCTCAAAACAAACAAACAAACAAACAAAAAAACCAGCATGGATCTAAGAGATATTTCAATAGGAACTGCGAAGCCCAGGCTCACAGCGTCTCAGTGACACACTTGAGACCACTGTTGTTTGGCAACAAGCTGAGCACCGTCAAGAGTGGCGAGAATCATTGGCAAACTCTAAGTATTGGTCAGCATCACTGCAAAGTGTGTGAGACACAGTTGAAGTTTTTCTTCACCCTGATGCCTTCATCTTTACAACAGCCTTGTACTGTACCACTTCTAACCCCTTGGCTAAGGGGGCTAAGGATTTACCACCGTTACACAGCTTTTAATCTCTAGAGTTAAGTTTTATGCCCGCAGGCTGGTTTCTGAAGTCATACACTTGGCTCCTGCAGCCCACTCTGGATTCTGAGACTACATCCTCCTCCACCAGGCTGTTTCGATGGCTTCTAAAGTTTTGTTGGCCCAGCCCTTTGAGGCCTAGAGGAAGTAAGTGCCCAAAAAGTTCATGTGTGTAAAACTAGACACCACATCTGGCTACCCCACAGTAGATTTTCATTTCTTTGCAGAGGAAGCTCATAGGGCTCATTCACTCCAGTGTTTCCAATGATTTGTTTCATTGTTGCCTGCTTACAGAGTCTTCTTTTCATAGTGTTTCCTCCTAATTTTCCCTCTCCATGAAATGTTAATATGGTGAAAATATATCTGTTTATATACTACATGCATATCTGTATTTTATTCATTAAAGAGAGTAAGCTTTTTTTGTACACAACCCAAAGGTCACTTTGTGCCTTTTAGGGGAGCAATATGCCCCCTGTGAGAATGCATGATCTACTCCAAGCCTTCCATATTGCAGTCAAGGAGATTGAGGCTGGAGGGGAAAGGAGAGCCTCAAGGTCACTTAATCAAGACTCATGAGATCCACAGCAGATCCCAGGACTCCTGGTTCTCCTAGCCCCACGCTCTCACTTGGCTGCAGAGGCCTTTCCTGTCCACTCCCTACTCCCCGGCCCCCTGCTTTCCCTTTCACATTTCAGAGATCCACCCAACTCAGGTTGCTGACTTTATAAGAGTATAATCGCTTGCAGCTAAAAACCCAGGTACTCCTGGACTCCCTGAGTTATCCACCATGGACCAGGCTGTCGGGTGATGCAAGTGGTCATCTGGAGTTTCTGTTACAGAGGATCATGGGAAGCTACCATATTGCTCATCTCAAGTCTTCACCATGGGCCAGCAGAGATCACACTGGCGGCTTCTCTGAGCTTCAGCCCCATCACCTCTTCCAAATGCAAGACAAGCATAAAACTACTGCAGCAACGGGAAAAAAAATCAACTAGGAAATAATTAAACAGCAAGGCAGCCACCCATAATGATATTCTGCAGCACACTTTGGGGACAGTTTGCTGCAAAAGCACCCGAGCACTCCGGTTGTTTAATTAACATTGAAACGGCAGTTCCACAAGAACTAAAAACCCTGTTAATTTATGTGTCTCTTAATGATGCTCATTTAAATACTGTCAACTTTCCCTCAGTTTAATATTCATGATTTTGAGTCATTAAAACTCCATGATCAGCTCAGGGCGGGGGGGAGAGATTTTCCTATACACCCAGAAACACAAACCGTCTGAAGACAACAATTTCTGAACCCCAGCTTGTCCCCCTTTCCACCCTCTGCCCCAAAGTCCAGCACTTGAGAGGAGCTGAGAACCAGCTAAGGGGTCTCCGGGGCTGGGGCCAGTGCAGGAGGCGGAGCGCGGTTGTGTCTCCTCCCCGCTCACCTGGGCTGCTCTCGCTGCCAGAGTGCTGGCCGGTAGAGCCCTCTGGCAAGAGCAGACACTCGGTGCGCACCACGACACCCGGGCTAAGGCCCGACGGGGCTCGAAGCATGTTAGCCACGACTAAAAGCCAGGCTTGTCTGAAGTACGTTTCTGGGAGAAAGGGACACAGGGCTGGTGGGATGAAGTGCTAACGAGGCAAGGAGGTCCGAAGCCCAGGAGGGGCTGGCGGTGCCCGGTGGAGAACGCGCAGGAAGAGCAGCAAGCCTGCCTCACTCTCAAGCCCGCACCATGGAGCCATGCGGACACTCACGGCCTCGCCTTGGCACACACCAGTCCTCACAGAGACATGTACGCGCTGAGGAAAAGCACACAGAATCAGTCAAGTCAAGGCCACTGAACTCTGCTGTCCATATGCTACAGGTATATTCTGGGCTCTGAAGATTCCCAGCCGATCAAGAAGGGGAAGCCAGACAAGTGGGCCCGGGGTGACCAAGAGACGGCTAAGGCAGAGCAGATGCCAATGAGAGGGTGTGGGGAGCAGAGGGGAAGGGAGAGCTGGGTGGGAAAGCGGACGGCGTGAGCGCCAGGCTAGGTGCTTTCTAAACATCGTCTTCTGACCCCTCCTCGCACTCTCTCTCTGCTGGGCCCCTTTGTGACTCAGGTCTCACCTGCTTTGAGCTGGTGTTCAAGTACCAGGGTAAGTCAGATCCACCAGCCTCTCCTCACTTCTAGATCCTTCCCTCGAAGCAGACAGGAGCGGTGAGCATCACGGGAGTCAGCTGCAGAGGAAGACAAAGCACTGACTTCTTGCCATTGAGCCGTGTGACCCTGGAAAGGGACTTAATGATAAATTGAGATAGTAGCATCTAATATCATTCTTATGAAAAACACCTCTTACTGGGTGCATCAGCCCACTAGAATGTGAGCTATCTTGACACTAAGAACAGCACCCAGTTTGTCTCCATATTTTCAGGGCATGGCACATGGTAAGGACTGGGGAGATGTTGAACTGAACTGCTGACCCGACAGGAATGTTTTAACAAATAAATGAAACAAGTTATGTAAAGAGACCCTAGTAGGCAAATTGTTGTGAATCAAAAAAGGCTTCAAGGTGGAATTTAAGGACTGGGGTTGCAGCTCGGCAGAAGAACACCTGCCTGGCACGCATAGGCCCTGAGCACCCCAGCACTGCACAAGGGGGCAGGGAGAGAGAGAGATGGAGAAGGAGGGAGAGATAGAGAGGTAGGAGGAGGAAAGGGGCTAGGAAAGGAGGTGGGAGGAAAGAGTGAGTTTAAATTTAAAGTGGACCTTAAAGGGGTGTATGGGTGGGTGCGAGGTGAAGTATTTTGAATTGAAAGAACAGAGAGCGGGAAGGGCCAGGCCGGGGAAGCCCAGTTCTGCTTGTCCCCTCTCCTCACCCCTCACTCCGCCCGCACAGCAGGAGGGGCCCCCATCTTCTCTTCCAACCTGTCCCTGTCACTTCTCCCTCAGTCACTCAGCTAACCCCTATCAGACTTCAAAGGCGGCTCCTGAGTCTCCTCTTCCAGGAAACCAGCCCAGATTCTCCGAGCCCCTGAGACCACTCTGTCCCTCCCTTACATGCCGGGCAGTGGTCACAGTGGATGTGGTAACTCCCCATGGGAGGGGACTACAAAGCCTGAACAGAAAAGCTTCTGATGCCTAATGGATGGCAGGCTGGTCCCTGGGAGGCCGGATTTGATGTTTTTCTGGGTGTGTCATGAGGCTGCTTCTGGGTGAGCCCGACACTGAATCAGACATGCTGAGGCAGACCACCCTCCCCAGGTGGGTCACCACCACCTCATCCAGCGAGGACCTGAACAGTGCAACAGGCAGAGGAGGGAGGACTTGGCCCTTCCTACCTGCCCACAGGTGGACAGAGGTAGCACAGTGAGGTGGAACGTGCCCGCAGGGTCCGCTCCTGCCTGGTTTATTTCTCTTTTAGGGATAGCTCTGAAAAGAACCACCTCGATCCAGCATGTGTGTGTGGGCCTCACTGAGTGGGTGAGGCGGCCAGGGAAGTGGTGGCTTTTTCCTGACCTTCTGCCTCTGCACGTTCCCCTGACTCACTGATGGAAAACATCCACCCTTTCTGGGCCGCTTCCTTATTTCATCACTTTAATAAATTAAGAACAGATTGAAAAGCAGGAAACATTGT
The DNA here is from genome assembly GCA_004025085.1 of Thryonomys swinderianus. Taxonomy (NCBI): domain Eukaryota; kingdom Metazoa; phylum Chordata; class Mammalia; order Rodentia; family Thryonomyidae; genus Thryonomys; species Thryonomys swinderianus. Next base: position 81,959 of record PVIC010000151.1, on the reverse strand, counting down.
CTCCCGGGCCCAGCACCCACATTCCAACTCAATTACAAGATTTGTTTTTCAGTCTGGCCAGACGCAGAGGCAGCTGGGATACAGCAGAGAGCACAAGACAGCTTAGAGGACAAATCCAGAGATGGAGATTCAGCTCCATCTCAGGCAGGGCCAGTAGCCTCAGGCAATTGCACAGCCCTCCTGAGCTTCTTCATTCACATCTAACCTCTCCAGGTCTGGAAAATGGGTGAAAACAATGACATCGCTTGCCCAGGGCAGCAGGAGCATGTTAAGTAAGATAGCAGCTATAAAAATGATCTGTAGACAACCAAATCCTAAACCAGGTGAGAAATGGATAATTGCCAATCCCCTTGGCTGAGGTATATCAGGCCTTTCCTCATTTCTAACAACTGAACCCTGAAACTTTATACATTCCTTGAGGTCATTTCTACATTTTCCATTGCCCATGGGCACTAAAAGCATGAAGAAGGACCTTCTGGATATTTAGTCATATATCCAATCATTGCTGCTGTTCCTGCAGCCGTTACCCTCCACTGATGACCAGAGTGCTATATTAGAAAGCTCAGGCCTGGGAGAGAGCTGAGAAACACAGTTTGTTGCTGGCTGTGCCATTTGATTTCTTGCCAATCAAGTCACTTCTATAGCTGGCGGCTTCAGCTGTCCGTGTATAAAACAGGAAGAGGGAGAATGAGTTAATAATCCTTGTTTTGATAACCTCAGAGGGTGGTGATTAAGATCAAATTAGACTTTTTACAAGCTATAAAACTCCATACAAACATAAACTGTTGTTAAAGGGATATTAATAATTCTGTTTATAATAGTGACTACATAGTGATACAGCAGAATATTCCAGCTACTGATAATGTCTCCTGTTCCTTGGGATGGGAAATTTCATGACCTCTTTTGAGCAAGCCTCTTGAGTTCTATACCATCTATGATATTGGAAGTCCTTCCTCCTGTAACCCAATTATCTCATGCTGAAGGTTAAACCACTTTTTATTTTCTGCTCTTAGTTGGAAAGGAGAATAAGATCACCTTGTTCTTTAAGAAAACTTTCACCAATTTAAAACCATTCACAAGACAACCTTCTACCTTCTGACATGCCATCTGAAGCATGTACATTGGGGAAAGTGTTGGGTTCGCTTTTGGAAAGGTAGGTTAGAAGTGCAGATAGGACTTTCAACTGAGATACACAATAGGCTAGCCGGAAATAAAATCTGGAGGTTCAACAGAATGTTCTGTGCTGAAAATAGTGGTGCAGGAGACCTCAGAACAAAAATGGCAGCTGAATAGCCTCAGGCTCATTAAACTACTCTCCATTTCCTGGACAAGCCATCCACTTTCATGCCTGTCTGCTTTTGTTCCTGCTGTTCTTTCTGCTTAGAACGTTCTCCGCCCCCCAAACCCAGGATGAAATCCTGTGTATCATCCCCAGAAAGGCCCTGACATTGCTAGGGACTTCATTCACATTTCAACAAAATGTGACAAGGTAGCGTCTACATTCCAGGAATTGAACAATTTACTTTATAAGCTCTATCTTACTTGGCCCTCACAACACCATTATGAGGTAAATGTTATTATCTTTACTAAGAGATGAGAAACCAACCAATGTGTCTAAAGCCACACAACAAGTTGGAGGTAGAGCTAGGATTCAGATTCAGACTTTAGATAACGGGTCCAGAGGTTTCATTGCTCCAAATGCTTCCAACCACAGCAGTTACCGGAGAGGTAAGGTGCAGGTGGGGCTGCCTTCTATTCTGGAAGTCAGACTCTGAGATCAGTCTTGCCTGAATTTAGGGCAGAGCTAAATGGTTTGGGTTTGAGTCAGCAATGTAAATCAGCAGGTCTCAGCAAGCACCATTCTCTGCTTTAGGTCTGAGAGGCTGGCTCCTGGGACCTGTCCGTGGTACTGATACAATTTCCATCCACCAACCCTGAAAACAAGCTCTCCCAGTATCCACTGTACAGATTAGTCAAGGAGAGTACTTCAGCCATTCCCCAAATAGTCCCCTCATCTCCATCATCTCATTATCTCCTCTTTGATATCATTCTTCAAGACTTGGCTCCTACTGACTTTTCCAATATGGCTCCTTTGCTTTTCTCAGAAAGAATACTTGGGTACATACTTTGTGTCAGGCACTGTGGTGATGACTTTCACAGGCATTACCACATCTTGCAAACAAACACACTCTACAATTATCTGTTATATGTAATATTCACTGATTCTCTACCATCACTAAAAATTGTTAAAGCCTGCAAAGACATAGATTAGTGTTTATCTATTGTTTTAGCCCCAGCAAATAGAAAGGTGTCTGCCATATGATAGCTGGATAGTAAATCCTTTCTGAACAACTATGTGAATTATGAGATGATATATAAATACAAATATAATATAAAAAATATTCTGACTGCATTTCACCCATAAGAGACTTGGCAAATGTCTTCTCATGAGTATTTCTAGCCTCCTCCAGATCCAAATCTGCTGTGAGTTCTGAGAAAACTGCCAAGGTTAGAAGAGAAGTCAGAGCTGTGTGTAGAAGTGTAGACAAGTGAGGTGCTCACCACCAGTCCATCTCAGATGAGCAAAATGACGGTCTTCAGTATTCAGACTGGGAAGACTCAAATTTTTAAAAAAGAGAACTGAGATCCAGAAAAAGAAGAGATTCTCCCCCAAGAGGCACAACACCTCTTAAGGAGTTGATTACAGGAAGAATGCACTGACTGAGCTCTGCTCTTGATCCTGTGAGTGAATGTATCCTAGTATCTCAGCTTCATCTGGAGCCACAATGATGCCTCAGCACCTGGGCTAAAGCAGCTCAGTGTGAGAGCAGAATTCAGATTTGTGGCTAGGATCAGGGTCGCTGAGTGGTTCCAAAGCAATTGAAACCTATAAGTTCAATAATATATAGAAGGTGCTTGTGCTGATATCTGACTTCAGTTGGTAAAACACTTAGTAAATTAGGCCTTCTCCCCTCTGTTTAAGTAGAATTCTATATAGTGTTTAATGTTTCCTATTGATCTTCTTTTGGGACTCCTTTTTCTCCTGTGAGGCCTCTTTCTGAATGTGCCTGCAGTAACAAGGATTTTAAATAATAAAATAGGAATTTTGGACTCTATCCTAAAGATCATAAGTAGTAGGGGAATCAAGGACAGATTACAGGATTTAGAACCTTAGCTTTTTATTGTTGTTCTCTACTCTGTCTACCAAATTCTGCTGTATTCTTCCCTGGAAAACCCAAATTGCCAGGCTTAAGAAATAGGAGCATATTTTCTTCAAAAGATATTCATTTCTGCCCTGATTTCCACTTGTGACCAAAATGGTAAAATAAATAGGGTTTTCCTTCCCATCTAAAACAACGTCTCCACATAGAAATATAAAAAACAATAGTTTTCAAGATAACAGACATAAGGCAACATAGAACAATGTCTAAGAAACAATAAACAAGTAAGGTGGGCCCTAAGATTTCTCCATGCCTGAGCGCCTATGTGTGACAAAACTATGTAAGGCCAGACAAAGACCCACCAGTAACCAGCACTCACATAGGATTAGAAATGGTAACTGTTCCTAGCAGACAAATTAAAGAGAAAAAATATAGAAGTATAATTCACAGGGCATTTGGTAGAAAATATAACTGATATTGAAGTAAAGCATCAATAATATGGTATTAGAAATAGAAAATAAGTGCATTAAATAATCATTATGCCTATATTCTCTACATTCAAAAAATTAGTAGAGGGCCGGAGGGTTAGCTCAGTGGTTCTGGTGCCTGCCTCGCAAGTGCAAGCTCCTGAGTTTGATCCCCGGTAACCACACATAATGCTGGGCGTGGAGACACGCCCACCAACAATCAACACCGCATACTATAATGCCAGACGTGGTGGCTCACGCCTGTAATCCCAGCACTTGGGAGGCAGAGACAGGAGGATTGCTGAGTTCGCAGTGACTTGCCTGGGCACCATAGTGAGCTCAGGGCCAGCCTGAACTACAAAAGCGAGACCCTGTCTCAAAAGAAAAAAAAAAAAAAAAAAAGTTAGTAGAGTCATTGAAGTTAGAAAAAGACCCAAATTAAACTTCTACAGGTAAAAACCATAGTGTCTGAAGTGAAATTTTTACTGGACCAAATCAAAGACAAATCAAACCTGGAAAAAAATTTAGTGAAGGTAAAGAAGTAGAATAGAAAAGAAACAGAAAAAAGAAATTTTGAAGTGAACATATCAGTGAACTGTGGGAAAAATATATATATACATTATCTGAAAAAATTATAAATTCACAGATCTAAGAAGCTCGATAAACCTCAAACAAGTAGGAAAGTTTAAAAAGTACATTAAATCACCTCAATTTTCTCAAAATAAGTAATAAAGAAGATCTCAAAAGCTGTCAGAGGAAAAAAGATAATTATATAGAGAGAAATGAAGATAAGGTGAAACAGAATTCTGGTCAGAAATAATGGAAACCAGAAAACACTGGACCAGCATCTTTAAAGTCTAAAAAGAATGTTTGTCCATCAGAATTCCATAGCTAATGAAAATATCTCCCAAAGATGAAGACAAAATAACTATTTTTGACATACAAAAGCCAAAAGTATTTATCACCAGAGAACTGCAAAATATAAATAATATAGAAAATATAAAATATATAAAAAATACTGAAAAAAATCACTCACTGAGAAAGTATAACCCAAAGGAAACACAAATCTTCACAATGGAGTAAAAAATACTAAAAATAGATGCTAGATGGGTAAATATGTAAGAATTTTAAATTATTACTTAAACCTCTTTAAAGATAATTAGCAGTTTAAACAAAAATAATAATAACGTGTTACAGAGCTTACATGTGTGGCAAAATTAGTATAAAAACCAGGAGGAGCCGGGCGTGGTGGCTCACACCTGTAATCCCAGCACTTGCAAGGCAGAGACAGGAGGATTGCTGAGTTCAAGGCTTGCCTGGGCTACATAGTGAGCTCAGGGCCAGCCTGGACTACAAAGTGAGAACCTGTCTCAAAAAAAAAAAACCAGGAGAAAAAAATGAAGGCATACTATTATGAGTTCTTATATATGTGAAGTGGCACAGTACCACCTGAGAATGGATTATGATTTTAAAGATGTATAACATAAAACTCTAAAGCAGCCATAAAATAACACACTGAGTCAATAAATCAATAAAAAAGATAAAATGGAATCATTAAACACAGTGTTGTCCCAAGGATGACAGTCTGAAAGCTACCCACGTCAAAGATGACTTCACACGTAAATGACTCCATCTTGCTGAGCCCACTGAAATGAACACCGGAAAAGCACTCATCCCTCACGTGTGGATTCGATCCTCAAAGCTTTCCTCTGAGGTCGGCAGGCCATAGGTTATTTTCCCCTCCTATGGATTAGGAAGCTAAGGCCTCCAGAGGCAAGTAGCTCAGGTCAGAAGCAAGTTAGCAAGTGGATCCTGATCTCCAAGTCACAGCTGCCTCTACTGGGCCCAAAAACAGGCTCCTCCCTTCAGAAACTCGTTCATCCATCCCTACCTCCCCCCCCCTCTCTTCCTCTCTCCCCCCTAATTTGGCATGAATTAATGATGAGCCTGCCTGGCCAATTACCAGGGCTAAGTGCTCTCCCGCTGGGAGCAGCTCTTACAAAGCACTAAGTGACACCGAACTAGCCTAGCCGAAGGGGGCCCCGCCCATCCAGGCCTAGAGCCCTCCTGGGTCCAGGCTTAGAGGAAGCAGCTTTCCAATTAGCTCTTGCCAGACAGACTGGCTTCTTTGCACAGCAAATTGGGTTACAGAGCTCTCCTCCAGCTGGCCTTGTCTGGTCCCACTTGTCCCAGCAAACAGGATGCTAATCAACCGTGAGGGCACGTCTGTAGGTCTCGGGCGCCCAGGGAGGAAGTGTCCACAGACCGAGCTCCTGTCCCAGCAAATATGCCCAACACCAGCTATACCAGGGCCCAGGCATCCTGGAATCCAGGCATCTGAGCCAGACAAAAAAACTGCTTAAAGGGGCCATGGGTTTAGCTGAGTGGTTCCATACCTACCTTGCAAGTACAAGGTCCCAAGTTCAATCCCCACTACCAAAACAAAATAAAATTAAATGTACGAATAAATATTTTTAAAAACTGCTTAAAGGAAAGGATCCAAGGTCCTACATTTTCACTCTGCCCATAACCACCACAGTGCAGGACGCAGGAGTTAGTACTGCCCTGTCTGGTATCAGGCTAGGCCTCTTGTGATTTCCTTCTTCTCTGACATTTCAGAGATGGCCCAGAAATGTTATCTGACTCTGGACAAAAATGTTTAGGAACGGTGAGTCAAGATTTCATCATGTGTCCTGTGTCCCCTTTTCCTGGTCCAGCGGTAGCTCTAACTGGGAGCTAGCACCTTGCTGCTACAACTCTAACAAGGAAGCTCTGGCCTGCTCTGACACTCCCCCTAGTGGGCATTGCCATGTTTTGTTGCTGGGCTTTCTCCCCTAGAGAACAGAAACAGTTCACAAAGAACTTCAGAGACATTAGTTTACTTGATCTTCACGATAACTCTGTTAGGTAGGCTAATAAGGGTTGTAGGATATGCTTCCCATTTTAAAGCGCATAAGATAAATTTATATCTAGGAGGACTGAGCTTAGAACCAGACTAAAACAGAGCTAGTTCTGGAGCCTGGTTCTCTGGCCAGCTCGCAGCAGCACTGGAGAAAAAAATTGAGTTCTCTTTGGGGACAGTGTACCTGTCTAAGTGTGCAAGGCCAAGGGTTGGGTGTCTTCTTTCGTGCTGTCGTGGTCCCCCTTGCGCCTGTCATGCACCCGTGGCCTTGGTCAGGTCCTTGCTTTGACTAAGACCAACAGTGAGCAGCCCCAGCACAAGTGACCCGCATAACCAAGTTTAAATCCACCTAGCACATGTCCATCAGCATCCACCATGACCTGGGTATGCGGCGCCAGGGTGAGCCAGACCAGGTCATGCATCAAGGAGTAACAAACTTGTTAGGAAAATAAGTTGATAGTGATAACACTGTGAATAGTGCAATGACAGAGGTGCCACAGGGCCTAGAAGACACCCAGGGCAGGTCCCTGACCCAAAAGAAAGGTGAGAAAGGGATGATTGAACCAAGCATAAGAAGCAGTCGGAACAACAGAAGAGATGGAGGGAGGGTGGATGGGGAACATTTCCAGGCAGAAGAAAACATAAAGAAAAGCCAAACACACACACACACATGCACACACACACACAAGACGCTTTCGGGAAACTTCTCGCTCTGACTGTAGCTCGCAGCATGAGGGTGTGGAGAGGCCTGGCATAGGGCCGTAAGGTGCAAGCACCAGACCATGAAGGTCCCTGTCCACCCAGCTGTCCAGGTCAAGGTTTTGTCGTGGTTTCTCTGTGAAGTGGTGTCTGCAGCCCCACAGCTAGCTGGGTTTACGGCCAAATGTTCTTACACCAGTCAGGGAGCTGAGCAAAGACAGGGCCTCTGGGGAGTGAGCAGCTGGCAATGCTGCAAAGTGTCTGCCAGGGAAACTCAGCTGAGAACACTTCCCATTCCCAGGAGGTCAAAGGGCCCGTTGTTCCTCCCTTGTGGCATTGCTGAGATCACACTGTCATTCATAATTCACTCAACAAACACTTAGTGGGCTCTTGCCTGGCTTAGGCTCTGAGCTAAGCTTGCAGGGTGCAGAAATGAAAAAATGTGGCCCATTCCCTTGGGGATTCACAGCTTGGGGGGTGCAGGAACAGACTGGGAAATCACAGTGGTGCTTAGCAGGCAGGAGGGGGATTGGAGTGGCGCTCTAGGGGAGGGATCTGAGTTTGCTGTGCAGAAACGGGCACTTGGGAATCAGGGAGAGTACATGGACATGAGGCCACAAAAGGGCTCCGGGGAGCCAGAGAGATGGTTTTGTGTCATTGTGCATGGTGGGTAATCAGACCATGAGACGGCTGTTGCAGGCTGAGAGCTGGGTTGCTCTTTTGAGGTTGTGTTGAGTTTTATAAAGATGGCTCCGGCAGAGAGACTGACTGATGTGGAGAGCAGGGGCAGATCCCTCTCTCTCTCTCTCTCTCTCTCTCTCTCTCTCTCTCTCTCTCTCTCTCTCTCTCTCTCTCAAGGTGCTAAAGAGAGAATTGGCATGGCCAAGGGACCCATTATGGAGGACAAGCTGCTGTGCATGCTACTTTTTTTTTTTTTTTTGAGACAGGGTCTCGCTTTGTAGTTCAGGCTAGCTCTGAGCTCACTATGTAGCCCAGGCAAGCCTAGAACTCAGCAATCGTCCTGTCTCTGCCTCCCAAGTGCTGGGAGTGCTGGGATTAACAGGCGTGAGCCACCACGCCCTGCACTGTGGTATGTGGTGCTGATTGCTGGTTGATTGCTGGTGGGTGTGAGTCTCCACGCCCAGCATGCTACTTTTTTATAATTACCACACTTTGCTCACTGCATCGAGCACATATGGAGGATCGGGTGAGCAGAGCTACATGAAAACCTGGGACAGACCGCAGCCCCTCCCCCACCCCGGCACTGATGGAGCCAACACCCCCAAGAGGGCTAGTGAAGATGGAATGGATGAGAAAGCCAGCACCCTGGAGCCCGAAGCGCATCAGAACCCCAGGGCCCTGTGCACCGGGAGATGCTGGAGAGATGCTGTCCAGAGCCCCCCCAAGTGGACGGTGTTCCCTGGGGAGGCCTCGGGGGACTTCATATCGCTGCCTCCTCGGGGCTTGGGGTCCTGTCGGCCCTGGAGGGCTCGGCCTTCATTCTTTCGGCTGGTGTCACACGGTGGAGGAGTGAGATGACTCATCTGAGCCTGACTGCAGGTTTAGACCTGGCTGTCCTGTCTTCCCCGTGCAAATCTCAACGAGTCAGAAAAAATATTGAGAAACAGAAGAAAGCTCTGGAGAGTAACGGACGTTACTTCATCACCATCTATGCACAGGCGCTGTGCTGGGGACCTTATGTCTATTATTTATGGCAACTCTGAGAAAAGGAGATTTATCCACAGTATACTGGCTAGAGACTGAGGCATACACAGAGTGAAGGGGCAGCTTCCTTGGCTCATCCAGTAATATCCTGACCGTGTCCTTCAGTTTATCTATAATTGAAAGAATACATTATAGAAAGTTTGAAAGGCAAAAGTACCTGCAAGTTCATCACTCTAACACAGCAACTATTATTTTGCGTATCTTCTGCATGTTGGGAATATATTTGGAAATTTATCATTTGTACACTTCGACTTTACTTTTTTATAGATCACAAACATTTTTCCAGGTTACCATGTCGCCCTCAGAAATATTAATTTGCATGCAGCACAGTGTCAGTGTAAACAGATTTTACGTAACCATTTCCCATGAACGGGTACTTACATTGCTTCCAATCTTTTAATATTATAAGCAGTCTTTTTTTTTGGATTGTCTTCTTTTGGCAGGATTAGAACGAGCTCTCAAAAGTAGAAATACACCTCGGCACAGGATACGATCATTTTTAAGGCTTTTGATGTTTATTAAGAAATTCCGGATGCCCCCTCCCCTCTCCTCACCGAGGAGATGAAGAACCAGCCCTCCCTCCCCTGCCCGCTGGAGACAGTGGTTCTCAGAGCCTAGAAGAGGGTGGACGCGCAGACGCGTGTAACTTGGGCCAGTTTCCTCGCCCTCTCTGTGCTATGAAAAACCTCAGATGAAAAAACAACAACAGCGGTGAAGGTAACTGTGGCCTTTGGGGGTTAAAGATAAACAGGGTTTGAAAGACCTATTTTATACAGAAAGCGTGCGGCAAGAGCCTCGGTGGGCTAGCGCTGAAGTCCGACCGGCCACACGATCGGCAAACGCCCGGCCTTCGGGCCCCAGGGGGCCGCTGCAGGGGAAGGGGCAGCCACGGGGCGCCCGACAGGCACTTCCTGAAAACGGCTGCCCGGCGCTAATGGTCTGACCGCAAGTCCTAGCCTGGGTCTCCCTGCCCCTCCCCATTCCGCCCTCTGGCTGCTGAGGCCTGATCTTACCCCTTTTTCATCAGGCTGCCTAACTGACCGGAAAATGCAAACGCATCCCTAAATGCACGCAACTGCCCCCCCCCTCCAGCGCTCTCCCCCTTCCGGGAAGGGGGAAGCCGGTCCCAGTGCCAGCCTGATGTGCAGCACTTAATTCTTTATTGAAAACCATTAACTGGAGTTCAGTTCTCTGAGCCCCAGTTTCAAATTACCCACAGGAAATGCAGACCAGGAGAGTGGCTTTCAAGGGCAGACCGTCTCCTCTAACACACCGACTCCAGGGCCTTGGCTGTGGGACCGTGTTACTTGGTGCAGAGATAACAACTGGACAACCGCAGCAGGGCGGGCTCTGCGTCTCCTGAGGTGCATAACAGAAGACAAAGCACCCTCCTCTTCCTCTCTCATGCTCTGCCACAAGTACTGTCACCCACAATAGGTGAGAATTCTGACGGCCACAAGGTCACACTAGCAGGCAGGCACTGAAGGGGCTCTAGATCTCTCCCTGAGCCACCCCACGGCGACACCTTGGTGGGTCTGGCCCTTGAGGCGTGGCAGGGGCCGCGGGAAGAGAAGATAGGACCCTCGTTCCTGCCTGACAGGGAGACGCCCCCAGCTTTATCCTGGGTCTGTCTCAATTGCCTGGCACATTTGGGCATTAATTATCATGTATGGCACATGGAAAGCTCAGGTGAGGGAAAAATGGACCAAAGTGAGAGAACCGGGGCAGGGGGGAGTTTTTCCCTCAAGATTTCCAGCTAAACCAAAAGAAGCTGTTCATCCATTTTGAATTTCTTAAAGTCACCCATGTGCCAGGCACTAAGCAAAGTCGCTTCCACCAAGTTGTCACTGAGTCCTACAAGTAGCCGTTTGAAGTCGTCGTGACTACTGTCACCACTGATCAACAGCGAAAGCAATTTTGGAGAGTTTAGGCAATCCACTCATGGCTGTGCACCAGTGTCAGCATCTGAACCCGGGTCAGCCCAATACTCTGATTCCCTCTAGTCTTTTGCAACTGCTGGTGTCTAGAATCAAATACACAGGGGCCCGAAGAGGACAGAGAGAACGGAAGCCCCGTGGAGAGTCTCACTGAAGTCTTCCCAGAGGCAGTGGTGTTTGAGTTGAAGGATGCATGTTGCGCTGCCACGTGGAACAGGTAGAGCAGGATGTTCCCCACAGACGGGCCGGTAACACAGGCGGGACCTCAGAGGAGGGGCAAGAAGGGCTGCAAGGTCCGAATTAAGCACGAGGAATACAAAGGGGCGCGGGCCTCAGGGAGGGTTCTTCCCTGAAAGCGTGGGGAGGCGTGAAACAGCTCAGTATTGAGGGAAACTGGAGAAGGGTTTATATCCAAGACTCAAGAGCAGTGGGCTTGTGTGTTTCATCTCCTTCTCCCAGAAACTCCATGACGCAGCTGAGCAAGGAGGATCCTGTCTGGTGGATCCCGACGACTGTGCTGCTTAGAATCTCTCTGAATCAGGGCTTCCCTTTCCTTGTGAAGGGGTAATACCCATCTCCCAGCCCTGTAAAATACTGTTCCTTACAGTGGTTTGGGAATATTAGGTTGTTTTATTTTCATTACTTCCTCTTACAAACAAGGACGCTGAAGCTCAGATGTGCACAACATACCTATGAACCTATTTGGCACATGCCTGCTCTGAAAATGTTCCTCGAATCTGGTGGACTTCTCTGCCTCCCTGACACATCCGCACACTAATCCCAGCTTCCCCCGCTGGAGCCCAAAACAGTGTTACCCACCATGCCTCTTCGAACAGAGGAGGATAATATCTATGTCCCTAAATTCCCTCTTGCCAGCCGAAACTCCCAGATTTTCATCCCATCGGATATCTCAACCTTCAGTGAGGCTTAGCTGTCCTTGAAGAAGGAACAGGAAAAAAACAAACAAACAAACAATAGAAGGAACTCCCTGGTACCTTGACCAGATTGAAACAAACCCCAGCGTCGGAACCAGCATCCGGGCAGTAGGACGTCCGCACAGCTACCTCCCCGTGGAAAACAGCAATCACAGCCTGGTTGCCTTCTCCAGTTCCTGATCTCCCACTGCCACACGGGACACCAGCTCTGAAAGCCAAGAGACCTGCCTCTGCCCAAACTTCGCCTCCTCTCTGCCCTAAATCGCCCCTGTGTTGGGCTGGGTCCTTTTTCTTGGCCACACTGCTGAATGCAATGCACACTCTGCAGAAACGCTGACCTCTGCTCCAAGCTGCCTTGCCTGCAGTTTCCCAGACAGAGCTCGACTGTATGTATGTATGTATGTATGTATGTATGTATGTATGTATGTATGTATGTATTTTTATGTTAGCAAAGAGGAGAAAAATCACATCAGCTTAAAATGAATACTAATGAAATGCCTTCATTAGCTCCCTTTGTGATAAGAATGAAAAATTGGATTTCCGCAGAAACGTTAGCCATACATTGCCCCCCGCCCCAATCTTTTTTTTTTTTTCCTTTCTTTTGCCCTTTCCTCTGATAGGAAGATTAGGGATAGTGAGAGGGAGAGTAAAGTCATTTCATAAAAAATATCTGCATTTTTAAGGGCGCTTTTGTTGCAGAGGGACATGGCGGTGCAATTTCTCCAAACCCACTTTTCTCAGCCTGTAAAGCAAATGTACCTATTTGTCCTCTGCTGCAACAATGCCAGCTGCATTCAATCAACTGAGAAGCTGCAAGCCATAAACCTTCTTCCCCAGCTAAGGGGGGCTGGGTGGGGGAGGGAGCAAGCAAGAAAGGAGGCATGCCATAAAAATTCATCAGAATAATGTAGGGATGAGACACACTCCGATCGCCGGCAAGCAATCAACCAATCACTCATCCTGTGGCATTTACAGCACGTCTCATTCCCCTGTTCCTTAAGGACAATTGATTTTTCCTGATTCCATTAGCATAACGGCGTGGAAAATGTCTGCAGTGCAATATTTCTGGAAAGTTCCAACAAGTAGGCTGGGCACTGGAGTGTGACCATCCCCATAAAGCTTCCTCAGGCTCTGCGGCAGACGCCGCCACAGTAGCCACAAAAAGCGCAGAGAGAATGGTGCAGTCCAAAACTTGGGGGCCAAGTGCACCCCGGGGGTGTCAAAGTAGGTAACTGGTACCAATGTGAAGCCTCTTATCTTCTTATCCCTGGATACAGAAGCACTGTTTTCTACAAGATGGGGTACGATGGGCTAGCAAGAAACAAGAAAAGCCCACCCAGCCCAAAGGGACCACGTCACTGATACTTAGTCCATTTGTGGCTTCTGAAGCTCCCGGACTGAAGCGCTGAGAAAAGAATGCGTAATGTGATTGCTCTCCGTGCGGAAGAGAGAAGTGGAGGGGGCTGCCCAGAGCCATTATTCTTCTCTGGCAGCTGGGTCTCCATGGAGAGAAAAAAAATGCATGAGGAAGGAAAGGAAGGCTTCTGCAGCCATATAGATGTGGGTTCAAATCTTGGCTCTTTCTTTTATTTTTATATGTGGCCATGGCCCCAGCCATGAACCTCTTAGCTCCTCAGTTTCTCTGTGAAAACTCAGGCCTTCCTTACTTGTTGGAGGAATTAAATGAGAATATGTGAAAAGCACTTGGCACAGTGCCAGTGCACAATAAATGCTCAACAAATCAAATTACCCTTCCCACTTTTTCTGCATTTCATTTTCTTGCTGTCTGTCAACAACATAATTCCCTCATGCTGTTGGCTTCAGCTGGTCAAGACAGTGGAGCTTCTCTGAACCGAAGGGAAACATACACAGCCCAAACATTCCATCTACTCTTGCAAACAAGATTAATGCCATGCTATTTGTTTTAGAATGTCCCTGAGGGCTCATCTCAGTCCCCTGAGTCATCATTTCTTCTCTTGCCTCCACTCATTCTCGCACTGCACCAGAAGAATCTTTTAAAACACACATGTGACCTTGGCATAGCCTTGATTAAAACTCCCAGTGGCTCCTCATTGCCATCTTTCTCTTCAAGATTCATTCCCAGGGTGCCAGCTATTTTTAGCTCAGTGGTTCCAGTGCCTGCTTTGCAAGCGCACAGTCCTGAGTTCGATCCCTAGTACCACATACCACAATGCTGGGTGTGATAGCTCATGCCTCCAATCGCAGCATTCAGGAGGCAGAGGCAGGAGGACTGCGGTGAGTTCAAGGCCAGTTTGGGCTACATAGTGAGCTCAGGGCCAGCCTGAACTTCAAAGCCAGACCCTGCCTCAAAAAAATAAATCAAGGCTGGGAATTTAGCTCAAGTGGTACCATGCCAACCTTGGATGCACAAGGGCCCAAGTTCAATCCCTGGTACCGCAAAAAAAGAAAAAAATCACTCCAAAGCCTCTTCCAGGCCACCTTTTGCACCTGTTCTTTTACCCTTATATTCCTTTATAATTCAACCAGCCATGTGCACATCCTACTGTGTCCATTATTTTTCCCCCTGCATTCTAAAGGGGAGTTTTCCAGTCCTGTTGTCCCAGGGCCCTTCACTCCACCTGATTCTGAGTATATATTCCGCTGATGTTTGCTGAGAAAAACAATTTACAAAAGCACTGCTAATCTCATGGGCTAAGGCTCTAGGCTTACCTCAGTTATTACTGAAAGTGGTGCAGGCTCTGGCCATGGTCCTGAATCTTAGAGCATTGAGGAGGAAAGAAAAACTAACAAAGATGTCACGAGTATGGGAAAAAACCATTCCCATCCATTCAGAAGGCAGCCTATGGGGAACAAAAGAGGGAAGAGACTCTGGGAGCTTCAGTTTCTGCCCTGGATCTGCAAGGAAGACTCCATTCAAAGCTCCTCTTTCTAGAGTTCCCTTTCCTGCTTCTGTCAAATGGGAACAAAACCTGACCCTGCTCTATCACAAGATTGTTCTAAGGATTACAGAAGATGGTGCCCATGTATCTCTATAACATTTTCTTAGAGAACCTGCTTAAAAGGCCTCAAAGCTTCCTTCTAGCCTTTTCAGTTCTCACTGATCAAGAAATATGCACAGTGGCCATCTCTGCTTCCTCCACTTCCTCCTCAGTCTATTCACACGTGGTTTCTGGACTCATCGCTCTGACAAAACAACTCTCAATAATGATCTCGTGCTGCTGAACCATTTTTCAATCCTCATTATCCTGACTCTCTGAGGACTTTGTTTCTTGCTCTTGAGAACTTAGTTCAGGATGCAATTATACATTCCTTCACATGATGCTTTATTAAATCTACTCTCCAACTAGATTGTGACCTCCACAAGGTTAGGAACTGTGTTGGTTTTGTTCAGCATGGCACCCTCAGGTTCTGGCACAATACTCACAGGGAAAAGTCTCCTCATGACCCGGCAAGAAGACAGGCAATGTGCCCAGAGCAGGCCTGGCCGGGCCCAGCACTGGCTGGGATATCACTGAAAGACCGTAAACCTCCAAGGAAGTCTATAAGGCAATCCCCCTCTATACCGGACCTTCTCCTTGATGAGTCTTGGAGTTCTAGGGAAGACTCCACCCTTTGAAAACCATGAAGAGTTTGATGGAGAAGAGTGAGGTGCCCAGGAGAATGAATGCAAAGTTGTTAAGAGATGGGCATTGTGGGAAAAGATCTAGGAGTCCACTGAGCCTACCTGCCCTGTTGTGTAGGAAATGAAAATTAAGGCCAGAGAATACATGTTATCTAAAGTTAATGTAATCTATAGTCCAGGGAAAACAATAGACACAAAGGATGATTTCTCATGGCTCTCTGCTTTGATCCCTTGTTCCTCCCCTCCACTATGCCACATGTCTCTTTCATTGTCATTGTCTGTTCCCATGTCTACCTTTCCCTAGAAGGAAGGAATGGCCAATCTTTGTCTTCCCAGGCCCTGCTCTAGACCAATTCATGCTACATAATAGGATTTAACCAACATTTCTTGACTAGGTGCTGGATGATGTAGAGATTGGGAAAGTAGATTTCAAGGGGTAAGAAGGCTGACTGAAAGACTACTCAGAACCCACACAGCACTAGAAACCAGCCAGCCCAATGTCCAGCACAGAGGAGTTGTCAGTCCCGGGTCAAGACATGTTAAGCACCTACCACAATGCAATGCTGTTGTGAAGTCTTCAGTAGATCTACTACTTAATTCCTAATGAATTTTCACCCTGTTCATCCAAGAAGGCCAGAACCATCCCACACCTTGCAAGTAAGAGAATTTCAGAGTTTATGATTCACCCACAGAGGCAGCACAAAACACAGAATAGTATCTCCGTTTGAAATCTTAGGAAACAGGTTCACTCATCCATTTAATAAGGATGCAGAGATAGGGAATATTAAGACTGAGGAGAACCAATAGGAGACAGGGAGAGAGAAAGGCAGGGTTAGTGTTGTGGGCAAGATGGAGCACATGATTATGGTGGCAAGGAAATCCCATGATACACATTCTGGACATTGCAGAACCAAGAAAGCCAGTGATATAACTCAGAGTCAGGCCTGAGAAGCAGAGCACTGAGTTCTCCTGGCAGAGGAACGCCCCTCTTAGAGAGGGAGAGCTGATTCCCCTTTCCTCCTCCTTTATGTTTGTGCCCTCAGCAGATGGGATGTTGCTCACCCACACTGGTGAGAGCAGATCTTTTTTTACTCTGTCTATTGACTCAAATGCTAATCCTTCCAGACACACTCAGAAATAATTTTACCAGTGTGAGTATCTACTTATTCTATTCAAGTTTACCATAAAATTAACCATCACAGAAGGGCTTTGTGCTCAGAACTCCTGAGTAAGAATTCTAGCTCCTCCCCTTATCGTGGAGGATTTATGTGGGTTCAAGTTTACAGTGTGCACTTATGTGGTTATGGATGATATTAGTCTGCCTTTAAAGAGCTTGCAATCTTGTATGGAAAAAGACACATCTACGAGAATTCCTATGTCAGCCAGAATGTGATTTAAAATGCCCAGAAGGTGGTAAGGAAAGGCTCACGACTAACTGCAAAAGAAGTTTAATAAAGACAAGAGTTTCTCCTGTGCATGTGATTTTCATATTTTCTAATACAGTTCAATTAATTAAAAGTATCCTTGGGCTGAGGATGTAGCTCAAGTGGTACCACACCTACCTTGGAAACACAAGGACCCAAGTTTGATCTTCAGTACTAAATACATACATACATACATACATACATACATACATACATACATACATACCAAATAAAAGCATCCTCAAGTTGGTGAATATCTTAGAGGACTACCAGAAAGTTTTCGATAGACACCCTTTTCTGGCAAAAGTCCTGAGGTGTGACCTGGAATGGTTGTCTAGGCAGAGACTTCCTGGTGCCACCTGAAGGGTCCTTCCTTCCTCACCTGTCTGCATTGCAACCAGGCTCAGATTTCCCCACTATAAGACATCTGCCCTCTCCATGCCCTTCACCGAGCATAATTCGCTCTTGTCCCTGTGCCTTGCGGATGCTATTCCCGCAGCCAGAAAGCCCCTCTTATATCCCTTTCGTCCCTAGTCAGTCTAAACACAAGATCTGGTACTCATAAGGAACTGGCTTTGTTTCCATTTCCTCAGACACAGATTCTAACAGAGAGAAGCAAATGCGGACTGTGATTTGGGAAATCACCCCAGTTAACACCTGAAACATGAGGAAGGGAAGCAAGGAAGGGAAGTTACCAGGACCCTCGGAGTTTTTAATCGTGTGCTGCCATAAGCAACTAGAACCCAAATGCCTGATCCACGTTGGGGTGGAGCTGTCCTTCCCAAGGGGCGGGATGACCTTCTGGAGGCCCCTGGTGCTTGGAGATGGTAAGTGTGGTCTATGCAATGGGCACTTCAAGGATCTGTTTCAAACATACGCATTTTATGGAATGAATGACACACAAAGAGTTCAATAGAGATAATAATAATTACCAATATTTATCATCTGCTGGGCATCAGGCATAGTCCAAGTATTTTCTATCTACGAAGTAGAACCTTTTAAATTATTAAAATGTTCATTTTTCAGAAGATCAAACAGAAATGCAGAGATCCAAGTATCTTGCCCAAGTTCACATAGCTAATAATTGACAGTATCTGGACTGTCTTCCAGCCTCAGTTTCCTGATCTGTAGAGTGAGCGCTGTGTCACTGAGTCTTACATGCACAGCACAGGCTGTGCCAGGGTTGGGTGAAACCATGGAACTCTAAGACTCCTCAGCTCTGACATTGCAGCCTTTTTGCTTTGTTTTGCTTAGTTTTTTTGAGACAAGGTCTCGCTTTGTGGTTCAGGCTGGCTCTGAACTCACAATGTAGCCCACACTGGCCTCAAACTCATGCACAGTCCTTCTGCCTCTGCCTCCTGAGTGCTGGAACTAGAGCATGCACCACCATGCCTGGCTTGACATTGCAGTCTTAGAATGCAAAGACTTCTTTCCTCCAGCCTTCTGGGACCATTCCAAGCAGATGCAAGCCCCACATCAGTCCCATTTATTATCCCATGGAGCGAAAATGTGCCACCACCCCCTGAACAAAGATTTTCTCCCACCTTTTTTTCCTTATACCAGGTGAGACTCTCAATCTGCTGACTTCAAGAAACACAACACAGGGCCAGAGATTTAGCTCAGTGTTTCTGGTGCCTGCCTAGCAAGTGCAAGGTCCCTGGTTCAATCCTGGTAACCACATACAACAATACTGGGCATGGTGACTCACGCCCACCAGCAATCAATACCACATACCACAGTGCCAGGCGTGGTGGCTCACGCCTGTAATCCCAGCACTCGGGAGGGAGAAGCAGGAGGATTGCTGAGTTTGAGGCTTGCCTGGGCTCCATAGTGAGCTCAGGGCCAGCCTGAACTACAAAGTGAGACCCTGTCTCAAAAAAAAAAAGGAAAGAAAGAAAGAGAGAGAGAGAGAAAGAAAGAAAGAAAGAAAGAAAGAAAGAAAGAAAGAAAGAAAGAAAGAAAGAAAGAAAGAAAGAAAGAAAGAGAAAGAGAGAAAGAGAGAAAGACAGAAAGAGAGAAAGAGAGAAAGAGAGAAAGAGAGAAAAAGAAAAAGGGAGGGAGGGAGGGAGGGAGGGAGACAACACAGAGCCCAGACAAGTACCAAATCCCAGCTCTACCACCACCAGCCTGTGGCCTTTAGCAAATCACTTCCGTCATGCAAGTCTGTTTCCCATATGTAGATGGTGACCACAACCCCAACCCCAAAGGATTGTATTGAGTTTGGAGAGAGCCTAAGCACATAGTAGGTGCTCACTACAGGCAATATCGCATTCCCTGTTATGAGGAAGAACAGTGATATATTTCCGTTAGAGTGAAAAAGAAATCTTAACGTTCACTTTAATTCTAAGCCCCTGAGGCCTTTAGCAAGGCTGACAACTTCGTCTGGAGAATGGTAAATATTTGTCTATTTCAGAGGCAGCATTTATCTTCTAAGGCGCCCGTGCCAGTCCCTGTGCTGACAAGCCACTTGTTTATTTATTACCCCACTAACAAATAGATTGTCAGGCCCAGAGGCTCCACACACACCCGTGTGAAGATGGGCATGCTTCAAGCCCAGTCTTCAGGGCTCTGGGCTGCTCTGGGGTCTGGGGAGCTGGAGGGAGCTGAGCAACGGACCCGGTGCCCTTGGCGTCCTGCCTGCTCTGCTCTACCCAGCACCACCTTTCCCTCACTCCATCCCTGTGCAACAATTCCATGAGCCTGGAGCTTTCCTGGGGCCGGCCCTGGGCTGCAGGGAACAACCACACTTGGCCATTGTTTTCCAAAGCCTCTCAGGCTAGTGCAGGGGAGACAAGAACACAAATAATCACGAGACCAGGAAGGAAAAGAACTAATCAGAATGCTGATAGTAATAGCAAATACCGTGCTGAGTGCTTTATTAATGCAAAAAGAAACAATTATTACTGATGAGGAAACTGAGGCACAGAGAAGTTAAGGGGCTTGTCCCAGCTCAGAGCTATATAACTTATTCCAAGACAAAACAGGGGTAGATATCAACAGCTATGTAATAACAGCTATGCAATAATAACACACTTTTAGGTGAGGAGCTGTGGGGCTTCCTACACCAGTGTTCTCTCTCCCAGACAGGACACATCCTCCTAGGGCCGTGGTGTGCTCTTTCCCTTCACCGAAGCAGTTTCCACAGGCGTCCACTTCGTCTCCAAGTCTCGGTTGGCGTCGCCTGTCCAGGGAGACCTTCCTTTTCACAATGGAGGCCTCGCCCGGCGCTCCTCGCCCTCGCTGCTTAATCAGCCTTCACAGCATTCGTCCATCCTGCTACATCTGTGTCCCCTTCCTCCACTCAACTGCTTCTCCACAGACCCATGGAGCGCTGGGGCCCTCGGGACCTCGGGTCTGAAGGCTCCCGATGACGGAGACGGTGCGGACCGGCGTGACACACTGTGGACACTGGAGGCAGCGTCTTCTCCGCTCGCAGCAGGTCAGAAGCCTGACGATAATGTTCACAGTGCGCTTGAGGCTGTGTGTGGTGGTCACACCCACAGGCACCCTAGAGCGAGGTTGCCTGGTACCACGTCCTATCTCTGAGATCTTGGGCAAGTTGTATCACTATCCCATGCCTCAGTTTCCCCACGGATAGTCTAGGAATACTGACTGCATGTACCTCACATGATCACCACCCAGAGGGAAAGGGTTATTATATATAAAGTATTTAAAACATGGGAAGTGCCTAGTGTCGGTTATGATTGCTGTTTCCACACCGTGGCTTGGCAGGAGAGGACCAGCAAGGGGCCAGAGCATTGCCTTCTGGGTGGTGGTGACCGGAGCCTGTGGTCCTGGAGCACGGGGAAGCACGTCCCACAATCCTTCAGGATTCAGCCCCAGTTGACTCCATTTTCCAGGGTGTCCTCCATGCCCCGCCCCTCCCAGGCTCCACCGTGACCCTCTGCATCTATGGTCATGCCGTCCCGTCACAGTCTCTGTGTGGCCTGTTGCCTTTCTGAGCTGTGAGCTCCGGAAGGCCAGGGTCTCTATGAAGCTGTGCGCCTGGTCATTGCCAGCCAGGCAACATGGGTCCGGACCCTCGTGGAGCTACCGAGCTTCCCCAAGCTCCAGCCTGCGGCCTGGAATCCAAAGCCCTCAGTGGCTGCCTCTGAGCCGGCCCGGCCCCCCACCCCACCCCCCATCCTGACAGCTCACGCTTTACCGCCTTCTCCGACCTGGACAGCTTGAGGGGAGGGTTTCCTTTTCCTTCCAGAGAATGAGGACTTCAAAATCACTGAGCTTGTTCTTGAGATGGAATCAAGACCTGAAGAAACGCAGGAGCTTGCTGAGAAAAGGAGAGGGGCAGGGCCCTTACCTTCTGGGAGAAAACTAGAAATATAACAACAGATCGAACAAAGGCTGACCAACCAGGAGATCCCTGCTGTGGTCACCATTGACCCTGAACTTGCTGAACCACAGGAAGTCTGAGGCCCCGAAGGGACAGGACAAGACAGCCATTTGCCAGGCAACATGAAAATACGCAGGACTGGGACAGTCAGCTGGCTCTACCGTATGACCCAGCTATTAGAGCTGAAATACCCACGGCTCACCTCCGGCCCTTGTCCTGCGTGGTGGGGACTCCAGGGCCGGCAGAGGGAGCCGCAGTGACCACCCGGTGAGGTCAGTGCTTGGAGAGAGCTGTACACAAAGCCTCCCGGGACCTGCTGAGGGCAGAGAGCCAGGGCTTAAGGAGTCTGGGGCTGTGGGAGGAGGAAGAGGGGGAGGG
>PVIC010000151.1:47984-60276 GCA_004025085.1 Thryonomys swinderianus | reverse complement strand
ATGGGAGAAGGGAGGCCAAGCAGAGGCTGCTACGGGGCACCAGCTGGCAAGGATGTGGACTGGGACAGGGCACAGCAGCGGTGTGGCTGGAGCTGTGAGTGGGCAGCACTTCTTGGAAGAACATCAGCCACATTAGGCCAGACTCAGCCAACGGGAACAGTTCGGCTTCTGGGCTGAGGACTTTGCGGAGGCACCTGAGAGCCAAGGGCAGCCTGATAGCTGCGGAGACTGATCCCCAGGCGGCCGGCCAGGCCCAGGGCAACAGACGGGGTGTTATTGGCTGGGGCCCCGGTGCACACTTCCAGGCCAGAGCTGTGCGTGGGACCCACCCTTTGCAACCCTCAGACCTTGAAAAGAGAAAGGAGAGGTAGCTCCAGCTCCTTGCTGGACGCACCTCAATTGTCATTTGCGTGGCCCTGTGGGCCAGCGTCCTCTGGGCACCCTGGGTAGTCATTCGCCTAGAGAACAGTTGCCAACGCGGGGTCAGTAGGTGCGGTCGGAGGCTGAGCTGTTGAAAGACTGAGGGCCCAGGAGTTCCTTCGCGGTACTAATTGTGTGACCTTGCAAGAGTCCCTTAGCCTCACTTTCCTCATCTCTGAGGGGATCTTTCTGCACCTACCTGGGGACTCGGCTCACCACGTAGCCCTAGCTTCATAGTAGCAAACCAGCCACCAGAGCCTTCAGCCGATACAGTAACAGGGTCCCTATAGATTAAGCACAAACTGTGTGTCAGACTTTATGAAGGACACTCTACAAGTGCATGTGCAACACACATGTACACACACCTATGCGCACACACACACACACACACACACACACACCTACAATCCAGACACTACTGTCACCATTTTAGAAAGAAGAAAATGTGACCTGGAGAGGTTTGGTCTTGCTGAAAGTCACACGGAAGGTAATAGGCAAGACTGAGAATGAAAGACGGGCTGAGTGGGTGCTGATGAGCACACCTATCCCCAGCGCCAGGCAGGCTCCTAGCTGTGAGAGTGCGGGTGAACCCACGGGGACCCAGACTCCTCGTCACGTTCTGCAAACCTGAGGCCCTTCCCTTTATTCAGCGCTTGCCTCTATCTCCAAAGTACACACACACCACCCCACATGGTGCAGTAACCATCTCCCCTTTCAGTTTTTTTCCTGCCCAGTGGAAAATAAAAATATGATTATGTGCTCTACTTCCTTACTGCCCTCAGAATTTACTGGGCAAGGTCACTCTCCCACCGAGGTGACCTTAGTCCAGCTCACCCCACAGGACCTCGACCTCCCTGTATAGAAAGTGAGGACCATGGCGATCGTGTCCACTCCCCGAGTTCCATTAGTCTTTATGGAGTATTGGGCTCTAAGCCTGCCCCACAGCGTTTCTCAGAACCATCCCAGATTCCAGCTCTGACCCCATAGCTGGTTGACCTCAGTGGAGTCACCTGACTTCTTCACATCTCAGTTGTCTCATATGTAAAATGGAACCCTCACAGGTCTGTCCTTTTATGACCTGAAGATTAAATGGTTTATACACATAAAATTCTAGGAACACTTCATGCAAGAAGTGTTACAGAGATGCTCACCATCTCTGGAAGAAACCCTGTACAGACACATCGACTCTTGCAAGTTACTTAGTCTCTGAGCCTCAGTTTCTTTATCTGTAAAATGGGGATTCATAGTGTCCTTAGGAGAACAGTAAGTAGGTAGATAACCTAAGACTTGAAATAAACTCTGACTGACTGTAGAATTCCTTAAACCACTAGCCTACTGTACGTGGGAGGTGGCCTGCAGGGTTTGTGTCTGGAGGTTCCATCCTGAACCCTCAACCATCAAGGGCAACAGCAGACACCAGTGTCGCAAAAGCAGTAAGCTGACTCGGTGTCAGATCCTGCGTCTTTACAGGCTGTTGTATCCTCAGCTCCAGGGACCTGCAAGACTTGGTGGTGCAGCCTATAAGGTGCTAAGAAGGAAGCGGGGGGAAACAGCTCCCCATGGGAGGAGGAAACTTGTCACCCCAGGCCCAAGCTCCCAGGGGCCTGCTGGAGAGTGGACCCTGGTTTCCCCTCCAAGGTCACCTTCATGACAATTCCACCAGGGCTCCGGCTGGCAGCGCCCGCCAACGCCAAGCCATGATGGATTACTGCTCGCTCTGGCTACTGTTCACTGCACAATCCAATCTTGGAGACACACATATTTCTCAATTCAGGGACTTCTTTTATTTTATGAAAAATCAGCCAGCTGCTCAGGCGTGAGTGGCTGAGTTCGGCAAGCACTGTGGATTCTGTGAGGCTCTTCCAGCCCTGTTGCCTTCCCAACCCCCCACCCCCGCCTCTGCCCTTGCCCACTCATTAGCCTCACTTGGCCCCGCAGAGTATGGTAGAAAAAATGATGGCTTAGAACAAAGTTGGTCCTGGGTTCACCTCCTGCTACAATTTTCATATGGAATCCCCCCAATCCCACTGTGCGAATGCTTGGTCTGCAGCTTGGTGCTGCTGGGGTTGGTCAAAATTCCAAGGGATGAGGCTGCTGGGAGGTGCGAGGTCCCTAAGGACGAGGAACCCAGTCTCTTCTCTCTCTCATGTCCTAGCCACCAAGGGACCATCTTTGCTGCACTGTGTGCTCCTGTCGTGATATGCTGCCCCCTTCATTCAACCTGAAGCCTAAAAGCAACAGATCTACCTGACTATGACCCCAAACCATTAAACCTGTGAGCCACAAAAGGCCCTTTTCTCTTCATGAGCTGATCATCTTAGGTATTGTTACAGTAACAGAAAGCTGACTAACACACCCCTAGTTCTGCCACTTATTTTCTGGGAAATTTTTGCATAAGTCACTTACCTTCCCTGAGCCTGTTTCCTCCTCCGTAAAGTGATGACGATACTACCTACACTCCAGAGCTATTAAAAGGCAGAGATGAGTCACAGGTGTGGAATTCCTGGCACAGCAAATAGCTCACCTGCAACTGCAGTGCACAGGAACTTACACAATTTCCTTCCACCATCCTTAACCAAATTCTCTTCAATCTCTCTATCCTCTGCCCACCTTCTGTCTCCCTCTTCTCTCTTTTCTGCCTCACTGCACACAAAAATGCCAAGAGAATGTTCTAGGTCTCTCTGCTCCATCAGTCAGAGCGGCCTCTACTACAGACCTGTCAGGCAGAGCTTTTGTTATTTATTCTCTGACTGACTTGAACAACCTCGTCTAGCTTGTGTCGTCATGAGAACACAGTCCTTTGACTCAGACCACCAGGATTCCAGCACCGTTCCTGACTTCTGGAAAAGCTGACTTCACTGCTCGGATCTCATGTCCTCAACCTCTCAAAGCCTTGAGAACCATGTTCCCAGCTCTTTACGTGCCCCTTCTGCTTAGCATTCTGGCTCGAGTGGCACCTCGCCTCCACCGGTGAACAAGGGCATTGGCCAGAAGTCTTTCTGTGAAGCTGAATGAAAGCAGTTAGCTGTCTGATAGAGCCCCCAAAGGCCAGTTCCCAGCCACCTTGTGGATCTCTTCAGTCGCCCTGATAATGAACTTTACATGGAAAGAAAAGCAGGGAGATGGGTGAGATCCAGAATCCAAGCTGACTTAGTTCTGGAAGAGAAGATGAGCACTGAGCATAACCTTGGAAGCATCTCTAGATTCCTTTTGCTGAGGCCAGTTTAAGAGTTAACAAAAAAACTCATTCAGAACAAAGCGCCTTGGCCAGAGGTAGATGAGCAGGTACCAGCCACAGAGTCAGAGGCTTCCAGCGCCTGAGTCACCTGCTGACTCACGCCAGTACCAACACACAGCATCGTCCCTTACGTCCTTGACGGCCCCGCCTTCCCCACGCACACTCTGAGGCACAGTCGCTCTCTGGAGCCTCTCAGGTAGCAGCTGACACACCTTTTCTCTCCCTTCCCTCTGCCACTGTCTCATTCCAGGCCCCCCCCAACTTCTCACCTGGGTCGCAGCACAACACACCCCCTCTCCGCTCTTTTGCTGCCCCATCGAGACCCTCCCAAGACCAGTGATGTCCGTCTCCCCTTTGAAATCCTCCATGGCTGCCCCTGTTCTCAGGCCAGTCTGACTTCTCCTGGCAACAAACCTCTTTAGTTAAAAGGGCCAAGAAGTAAATATTTGAGGTTTTGTCGGCAAATGGATTCTACTGAAATCACTCAACTGCCACCGGAGCCAAAGCATCTGAAGGTACTAAATAAACAAATGGGCATGGCTGTGTTTCAGTAAAGCTCAACTTACAAAAACAGGCAGTGAGCCACATGTGGCCAGCAAGCCACCATTTGCCAGCTTCCATGACTCAGTCCAGCTCACTGTGCCCTGAGTGACTCAACCTCTGTCTCTCAAACATTGGTCCCGTCACTCACCACCCACTGCTGTTCGCTTTACAACCCAGTCTGACTTCACTCCTCCAAACTAACTGTTTTGTAGGCCCCCACCAAACTTCTGAGACGGCTGCTCCTTCTGCTTGCCCTTTACCTCACGAGTACGTACTCATTGTGGAAGACTCAGCTCAGTCTTTGTAGAGGGATCCGCCAACTACCATCAAAGTCGAAAACATGTATTCCTTATGACTGATTCAGCAATTCAACTTCGGGAAATTTGTCACACAGACAGTGTTCAAAGAGGCTCCTAGAGGGGTATTTGTTGTCCTATTATTTATAGTGTTCTTTAAAAAAAAAAAAAAGCTGAGGGGCCGGAGATTTAGTTCAGTGGTTCCAGCTCCTGCCTCGCAAGTGCAAGGCCCTGAGTTCAATCTCTGTAACCACATACAGTGCTGGGTGTGGTGACTCACGCCCACCAGCAATCAATACCACATACCACAGTGCCGGGCGTGGTGGCTCATGCCTGTAATCCCAGCACTTGGGAGGCAGAGACAGGAGGATTGCTGAGTTCAAGGCTTGCCTGGGCTACATGGTGAGCTCAGGGCCAGCCTGAACTACAAAGCGAGACCCTGTCTCAAAAAAAAAAAAAAAAAAGCAATTGGGAACAACCCACATGTTCATGAAGAAAGAAGTTATTAGATTATGCTGTACACATAGAATGGATATTATACAGCTGTTAAAATAATAGAGTAGAAAATGATGGAATAGATCTATTTGTTCTGACTGGAAAATAGTCCCAAGATTTTTTTTTAATAGTATCTCGGATCAAACTCAGGACCTTGTGTTTTTGAAGCAGGTGCAGAGCCACTGAGCTAAGTCCCCAGCCCTAATCCCAAGATTATTAAGGAAATAAAATGGAAAAGATCATACATTATAAAATCCTATTTATGTAAAATGTAAAAAAATTCATATATACACATATAAACATGATGTGTAGGAAGCCTCTGAAGTGATACATAAGAAAGGTAACAGCAGTTACCACTGGGGACAGAATCTCATCTGGAGCGCTGGCTCCGAGATGCCAGCCAGTGTGAAGCTCATGCATGAGGTGACCCCAGCTGGCCACATACACACTGGGCCACTGTGGTGACTGCAGCCCTAGTAGATGTACAGCAAGGCAGTGGCTCTGGCTCTGGAAGCAGGACCTTTCTTATTATCTACATAATTGAATTGGTATAAAACTGAAGCCTGAAGACTGGGAGTCAGCCCTCAACCACACCACAGCTCTGTGGAAGCTTGTAACTTGTGAGTCTTTGAGGATGAAAACCGCACCTTCCTCTGGTTCAGTGTGGATCATACCATCAAAGGAAACAAAGACATAACAAGAGGGAAGATTAGCCTTATGTGGAGTCTACCTGGTCAGATGGAAAAGCAAGAGAGGGCGTTTAAGGGTGCGCACACTTAGAGGTGTGCAGAGTAATATAGGAAGTAGACTATGTGTGCAGGTGGTTACGAGAGTAAACAAGCAGCCCCCGGAACCACCATGTGCCAGGGAACATGCTGCACCAGGCATGATCTGAGTGGTCCAGGCCAGCTGTCCAGAATACAAGTCACGGCATCCCATGACCCCATACTCCCATGCGTGGAAGGAACAGGCGAACAAGATCAGACTTCCTACTACAAGAGAAACTGATTGCCATCCCGGAAATAAGAGTTAAGAGCCTGTTTCCAACCTTCTCTTCACAAAGAAGCTAGAGGGTGACATGGTGTCTGAAGGCTGAGGGAGATTTCACCAGGCAGAGATGGCTGAGAGGGGGCCTTCACGGGTACAATCTTGAGCAAAGACACAAAGAGAGCTCAGGATGAGTCCAGAAACCTGAAGTATAGAGCACCCTGAGCAAGCTCACAGGCTGTAGAGAAAGCAAACAAGACTGGCTGGCTGGGGGGGGGGGGGGGTTCAGATGCTTTGAACATGAAGCCAAGGATGCTGGCCTCTTTCCACTCTGTTGGGAGAGTCTGGGTTTCCAGCTGACATTCTCGGAAGCCAGGGGTCATTATCCAGGACATTAAGTGGCTAATGGGCCCATCTCAGTGCCCTGTGCCGCCTGGAGCACAAACGTTTTCCAAATGCTGTTTTTATCTCTTGGCAACTGTGAGGCCAGGGCCTCCAACTACTAGCTATATGCTTCACTCTCCTCTCTACAGCCCATGGCCTCAAGCCCTAAGAACACTCTCCTCCTCTTCCTCCTCCTCCTCCTTCTCCTCCTCCTCCTCCCCTTGTCCTCCTCCTCATCTTCCTCCTCACCCTCACCCAGGTCCAACTCAGCTCTTCTCTGAAAACAAAGCCAAGCCCACACCTGTCCTCTCTGACCTGTCTTCCCTGCTAATTGATCAGAGTCGAGTAACAGCCGGCTTCGGGAGGATGGTCCCTGATGGGCCCAAGGCTCAGGAGAGAGCCTCAGTTATTAAAGCTACACCAGCTGCTGGAGCCAACGGGCCTCCTGGGTGCCTGGAGGAGTAATCTGGTCCTGGGTGGGGTGATGTCATGGTTGAGAGTGTGGCTAAGTGAGACCCAGCAGCTGCCAGGCCACATCTGGAACTATGAGAGGAGAATCTGGTGCCTGCCAAGGTTGAACAGGGAGATCTGACCATTACCCTTCACAATACTGAGCGGAAGGCCACTGGGGGCCCTGAGGACGCCCTTCCCCACCCTCCTGGGGCCCATACCCGCTTCCTACTGCATCCCCTGCCCAAACAGCCCCTAGACAGAAGAAGAGGGAGAAGAACAGCATAGAACATTTCTGGTCATCTTGGCTGAGTCCAAGCCTAGTACCTTTTCAATCCTCTCTGTGGTTCCTCTCTCCTTGATTCATAGCCAGGTCTTCCTAGGGAGCTAAGGGCAGGGACACAGCACAGTGTCCTCCCACTTCTGCCTGCCCTGGCTGGACCCATCCTCTAGGCCTAACCTTACCCCTGCCCCCCAGGAAGACTGCACCTCTTCTCCCTGGCTAATTTCTTTCTGAACCTCTCATAATCCTCAGCCCCTCCACAGAGTTTGATTATAGCCTAATTATCTATGTTCATGTGAGGCTGTGTCCAGCTGCTGTGCACTTGTGAGTCTGTTAAGGGCAGCGGTCTGTCTTCACTTGCTTATCATAAAAGGAGAAGGCGCAGGACTGGGAGGAAGGAAATCAGGTTTTAAGTGTGGCTGTGCCACTGACCAGCTGTGTGACCTCAGAGGAGCTGCTCAACCCCTGGGATCCTCTGCGAAGTGGAGACGATGCAAGCCCAGCCCTTTGGGCACACCGTGGGGTCATGCTGTCCCACCACTAGAAAGCTCCACTGGGCCTACTACCCTCACTCTTCCAAACACTGTGTGCTCTAAGATCCTTTCTCTTCTAAAATTAAAAGTGACACCTTAAGAACATACTAATAAGTGAAATAAATAGGTCACAGATACGTAAATACCATATCTTTCCTCTGGTATGAGAACCTGTAGATGTAAATGAGTTCTAGAATGTATGATAGATTTTGTGAAATAGGAAATGTTCAAAGGGAATGTGGTAGGGAAAGTAATGAGGGGAAAGAATAAATATGATTTGAAAAGAAAAAGAAAGCACATGTATATAGGGGTGGAGTTGTGGGGTGAGTAGGGATATGGGTAAAAATGAGAATTAACTCATGTCATATACTGGTCCAAATTCCCCAATGTTGAGTGTGATTGTGAGCTGTATATAAAATGTACCAATAAAGAATTCAATTAAAAGTAATATATGACAATGCATATGCTGATGATTTATTACACCCATTAGGCTGATGATGGGGACCACGGACTTACCTCAGGGGCACCTCCATGTTTAATCAGGAGCACCTAAATGTGTAATAACAATACTTCTTAAAACAAAAGCCTGTGGCAGAGAGGCCAAGGGCCCAGTAAGGCCTGGGATCCATAGAAGCCTTCCAGAGCTAGTCTGAGTCCTGGAACCACTAGACATTATTTACTTCTTACTTCTTTAAAGCTGTCCATTTTTTTCTAGGTTTATTGTATGAGGATAGTCCTCCCTCAAAAGGTTAGAGAGACAGGAATGTCTGATCCAGCTGTGAAATGCCTGGCTCATGGTGGGTACTCAGTAAACAATAGCTGTGGTCTTGTCTTTCTTTTGATTTTTAGATCAGCTTTTTTTTTTTTTTTTTTTTTTTTTTTTTTTTTTTTTTTAAGACAGGGTCTCGCTTTGTAGTCCAGGCTGGCTCTGAGCTCACTATGTAGTCCAGGCAAGCCTCGAACTCAGCAGTCCTCCTGTCTCTGCCTCCCGAGTGCTGGGATTACAGACGTGAGCCACCATGCCTGGCACTGTGGTATGTGGTATTGATTGCTGGTGGACGTGAGTCACCACGCCCAACATTGTATATGGTTACCAGGATTGAACTCAGGATCTTGCGCTTGCGAGGCAGGCTCTGGAACCACTGAGCTAAATCTCCGGCCCTAGATCAGCTTTTTTGAAGACAACTTATGTACTTTAAAATTCACCCATTTTGACTATACAATTCAATGAATTTTACAAATATGCAGGCTCATGTAATCACCATTACAATCACGATATCATATATTTTCATCGTCGTAAAGGTTTTGTTTGTATCCCTTCTCTTTTTTAGTACTAGAGATTGAGCCCAAGGCCTGTATCCTGAGCTATAGCCCCAAACTTTTTTTTTTTTTTTTTTTGCTTTTTGGAGACAGGGTCTCGCTTTGTAGTTCAGGCTGGCCCTGAGCTCACTATGGTGCCCAGGCAAGCCGCTGCGAACTCAGCAATCCTCCTGTTTCTGCCTCCCGAGTGTTGGGATTACAGGCATGAGCCACCACGTCCAGCATTGTGGTATGCGGTGTTGATTGTTGGTGGGCATGTTTCCACGCCCAGCATTATATGTGGTTACCGGGGATCGAACTCACGTCTTTGTGCTTGCGAGGCAGGCTCTGGAACCACTGAGCTAACCCTCCGGCCCCATCCCCAAACTTTTAAAAATTATTTATTTTTTATGTTTTGTTTTTAACTTTGATTTAGGATCCAGCTAACTTGTTAAGTCACCCAGGCTGGGTTCAAACTTGTGGCTCTTGTGCCTCAGTTGCCCAGAGTGCTGGGATTACAGTTGTGCACCACTATACCCAGTTCTGGGCCCCTTTTGACTAAAAACCTCCCTGGACTATTCATAGCCCCTGACAACCGCTGACCTGTCTCCTGCCCTGACAGCTTTTCTTTCCTAGAATTTCATATGAATACAATAACATATTCTAGAATCTTTTGTGTCTTGTTTCTTTTGCTTGACATAACATACATGAGATTCATCCATGTAATAAAATGTATGAGTCACTCACTCCTTTTTATTGATGAGTAGTTTTCCATTGTACAAGCATATCACCATTTGTGTATCTTTTTTTATCATTATTATTATTATTTTTGAGATTGAGTCTCACTTTGTAGTTCAGGCTGGCCCTGAGCTCACTGTGTAGCCCAGGCAAGCCTTGAACTCAGCAATCCTCCTGTCTCTGCCTCCCGAGTGCTGGGATGACAGGCGTGAGCCACCACGCCCAGCACTGTGGTATGTGGTATTGATTGCTGGTGGGTGTGACTCTCCACGCCCAGCACTGTATGTGGTTACCGGGGATTGAACTCAGGACCTTGCGCTTGCGAGGCAGGTGCTGGAACCACTGAGCTAATCCTCCGGCCCCCGTTTGTGTATCTTTTTACCCGTCTGACAGACATCTGAGTTGTGTCTATATTTTGGCTATTAACATATGAAAGCTGTGGCTATTATTTATTGTTGAATCAGTAAAGCAGAGCTGGGCAGGTCTGGCATCTTTTTTTTTTTTTTTTTTTTTGAGACAGGGTCTCGCTTTGTAGTTCAGGCTGGCCCTGAGCTTACCATGTAGCCCAGGCAAGCCTCAAACTCAGCAATCCTCCTGCCTCTGCCTCCTGAGTGCTGAGATTACAGGTGTGAGCCACCACGCCTAGCACTGTGGTGTGTGGAACTGATTGCTGGTGGGCGTGAGTCACTATACCTGGTATTGTTGTATGTGGTTATGTGTTGTATGTGGGGATCGAACCAGTGACCGTGTGCTTGCCAGGCAGACACTGGAACCAGAGCTAAAACTCTGGCCCTGGCATCTTCATTTTGAAGGTAAAGGAAATGAGCTCATAGGGGGAACCTCAGGTTAGCTTCTTGTTCCTCAAAGTGCAGCCCAGGAAATAGCAGCAGCAGCTGCTGCTGGAAGCTCATGAGTGATGCAGAATCCCAGGCTCCACTCCAGATTATTGACCCATGACCTGCATTTTCTGCTTCCTGGCATATTCCAGTGTGAGAGGTGCTGGTCGAGCAGGCAAGAGATCACTGTGCCTCTGATTTCCAAGCTAGAGCTGCCCTCCCTGTGCCACAGTGATAGGCGTTGAGGTAGCAAGCCACCGAGGCCCACAGCTGCAGGATCTGTGAAGTCCCCTAATCCCAGAGAGGTTTGCCTGGCTCATCTAGGGCCAGAGGTCCAGCTGCAACCTTGGCCTGTTGGGAGACAGGGCCTTTCGGTGTCTGTGTCAGCTTGGGTCCCAGAGGTCCTGAGATCCTTAATTGGAAAGAAATAAGAATTATAATTTAGATACATAATAAAACAAATATTTATTTAGATAGCAGTGCTATTAGCATGCAGAATTCATGTTAGTTGTGTGGTCTAGGTTGAGGGACAAGGGAGGAGGCCCAAAGGATCCTGGGTGTGCCTTTCAGAGCCCAGAAGTCCTGGGTGAATTAGTCTTCCACAGACACCCATGACTGTTAAACACGCGAGCGTAAGCACATTTTCATTAAAGCTTAAATAACGTTATGAATTGTTTCCTGTTTTAACAAACTGTCAAGTAGACTGTGGCTGCTCTTATTCATGCACAATCACTTCAAGATGGTGAGTTTATGAGTGAAAATAGTGTTAGCCATGCAATGTTCTTTTGTTCCATGCTTGGATGTTTTTTCAGAATGTTTCCCAGACAACAAACACACAGCAAATTTGTTTCACCCCAAGATGGGACACTCAGCCAGTAAACTCAATACCTACATGAGATATCACTGTCTGGTGACACGGATCCTCAGATATTTAGTGTGTCTACAGTGTTCTGCTGAGATCAGCAGAGACAGAGGCATGGATGAGTCCCGCTGTCTCAGAGTTTGTGGGCTAATGGAAGGGGGGCACAATAAAGCCAAGATGCAAATAAGTCAAGACAGGCTGCCCAGGAGCCGTGAGTGGTCCCCAGGGTCAGCGCTTCAGCAGCTCGGAGGACAGAATCCCTGTGGCTGGACTGAGGAGGCTTGTAAGAGAAAGGAAAAGGGAGAAGCAAAGGAGAACAGCTTGAGCAGAAGCGTGGAGGTGGGAAACACACATGCTGTGAGCAGTTCTTGCTCCTTGAGAGCATAAGAGCACAATGGTGTAGAGACGAGTCCCGAGACAGTCAGGGCAGCATCACAGCCGGGCCGAGAAGGCAGGACTGTTCCTTGAAAACCATGAGGAGCATTGAAGGGTGTTAGCAGGGTCTGGTGTGGCCAGATCTGTAATTTAAAGTATAGGTCAATAACTTATTTAATACAGGAAGAGGCAATCTGTACACACAGAGTGTGCCTCACAGTTGCCTGCTTGTTTGCTTGAAGCACAGATTCCTGGGCCCTATTCCAGGCCCAATTAATAAAAATCTTAGAGGTAAGGCCTGGGAATCTGCTTTAGTTTAGGCATACTGATTTTATGTTTCATAAGAGCACTGGTTTTCACCTCCATATTTTCCACAAGGAGAATGAAATTCAAAATGACAAATGAGCTAGGTGTGGTGGCTCATGCCTATAATCTCAGCACTCGGGAGGCAGAGACAGGAGGATTGCTGAGTTTGAGGCTTGCCTGGGCTACATAGTGAGCTCAGGGTCAGCCTGAACTACAAAGCGAGACCCTGTCTCAAAAAAAAAAAAAA
>PVIC010000151.1:0-47884 GCA_004025085.1 Thryonomys swinderianus | reverse complement strand
GTCTTAATAAGACTTCCCCAATAAGAAACATTCTAGCTCTTTCTGCTCACCTTTTCCATTAGCTGCCCTTCAACCTCCCCTCATACCAGACGACTCAAAACAGACCACCCGGTCTGTCAGGATCAGCCCTCCACATCATCTCTGCTGTGTGCTGGAGCCCAGTGATACATGAGCTGATAAGTAGTAGAGAGAGGAATCAAACTAACATTTTCTCATGGCACAGAAAATGAGCCCTTCGTTAAGGTTCAAATTTTGCAAAACATGCAATCTTCCCTGGCTTGTCCTGCCCTCCAGCCCCAGACCCTTGAAAATAATTTTCACAGCTAGACCTGGAGTTAGGGTCAGGGTGAGAGACATGGGATAATTTCTCTTGGGAGAGGTGGGCCTGCTTCTAAGGAAAACAAATTACAAAGTACAAAAGTCAGAGTCTAGTAATATGCAATACATAATATAGATGAGTGGCTATAATCAATGACCATTTATTGTATAGTTCAAAATAATGAGAAGACAAAATTTGGAATGAACTCACCTTTTCTTGTTACTGGAACAAAATACCTGACACCCAAAAGTTAAAGATGAGGCTTATTTTGATTCACATTTTTAGTTTATAGTTGGCCAGCTCCAAAGCAGGAAGGCACAGGGAAGGGCCTGGGCAGAGAAAAGCTGCTCGTCTCATGGAGGCAGGAAGTAAAAGAGAAGGAGCCAGACACACCCTTCCGGTCACACACACACAGACTTGCCTCTGGAGGCCCCACCTCCCAGCAGCACACTCGTCTGCTGAACTTCCCTATGGATGAATCCACCAGGGAAGACAAAGCTCTAGTGATCCTACCTCAAGATTCATAAGAATTTGGAAGAACATTTTCTATCTAACCTTAAAAATCACCACAAAGAGATGATACCTGTTTGGGATGACCTGTTAACTACCCTGATTTGACCATGACATATTGTATACATCTATGAATATTTGTAATAATTATGTGTCAATTCAAAATAAAACAACAGCCTTTATATAGTACTTAATTGTGCCAGGTACTAATCTATATGATTTATATTTTACCCCTATTACAAATTTTTGAGGTAATTCCTACTGCCATTCTCACTTTGCAGATGAGACAATTAAGAAAGGTTAAGTTACCGGCCCGGTCTACAGGACAGTGGGTGGTGAAGCTGGGTTTCAAACACGGACAATAGCAACACAATGGAACAGAGCGGCCAGGGCTCTGGGGATCTTCTCAGCCTGGAGGGACAGGGAGATGCACTGTGAGATGGCTTTCTGGGCCTTCTG
Source organism: Thryonomys swinderianus (assembly GCA_004025085.1). Classification (NCBI taxonomy): domain Eukaryota; kingdom Metazoa; phylum Chordata; class Mammalia; order Rodentia; family Thryonomyidae; genus Thryonomys; species Thryonomys swinderianus. The sequence goes on along the minus strand of PVIC010000151.1, from coordinate 46,596 downwards.
AAGCCAAACGACATACCAGTGACTGCTCACAGGGAAACAGGCATCAGTGCTTCCTGTGTCTGGGTCACAACATGCCCTGCCAATTCCTCCCCCTCCTAACTCGATCTGTATATTCACGGCTAGATCCTACCCCTGCAGTGAGAAGACTCAGTCAAGCCCTGCTTCTGGATTCTGTATATTCAGGCTCTATCAGAGGTTCCAGCTGAATAAACTCTAAATTTCTCCGGCCACTTTACACTGAACAATTCATTTATGGCCCAAACTCCAAGATAAAATATTTCGCTACTTTCTTCTTTAGGGTCTCTTTTTCTTTTTTGAGAAAAGAACACATGTGGAGGACTGGTTTCATCCAGCTATGGGAGGATTTCAGTGAATGAGGAGCACAAACAGAGAAGTAGACAACAACTTCTAGCTCCTGCTTACACTACAGAGAGGACAGTCTGCTGAGATCGCAAACGAAGGAGCTCAGGACTGCACTGAAAGAGGCGGAGCAGCAGAAAGCACGTTTCAGGGTGAGCCAGTGCACCAGCCTCCCTTCTGGATTCCCTTAAACCAAGAAAATGGTACAGGTGGTTTGGTTTATTAGTTTGCTAGGACAGGTAAGAGCTCTGCCCTCCTCTGGGAGAGATTTTATCGAGCACTCCTGGGGATACATGCTGAATGAGGAGAAAGCGACGCTGCCCCATGGAAGGGCAGTCTGAGCACACTCGGCCTGCTTCTAGAGTGACCGGCAGGAAGACGGCGCTGTGGGTGGCTGGAGAGGAAGGAGGGGAGGAAACAGATGCAGCTTCTGGACTCGTCACTTCCTCTCTCACTTCTAAGCTTTCTAATCTGGATGATGAGTTAATCTCTGTGGTAAGCTGTTGAGGGAATGGGATGGGTCATTGTCGTGACTCCTCTTTGCAAATGGACTTAAGGTATAAATGTGAGTTTATGATAAAATTCCCAAACCCGCCTGCTACTCAATCACTAATCCTCACTCAGATCTACAACTATACTCCTTCTATGTTAATATCTATTATTGTATTGTCATAGGTATTTTTCAACATTATACAATTTATGTAAGGTAGAGATCCTATTTTACAAATAAGAAATATCACTCACTTACATTTCAGGTCTTTCTTCAGCCTCAAGTTCTACATGGGAGGAGTAATAATAGCCAATATATTGATTTATAACTTTATAAATGACACAGTACTCACCCTTTGATGTTTCCTCTGATCATCACCATAACCCTGAAAAAGTTCAACTTTCCCCCACTTTACAATGAGACTATTGATTCTCATAGAAGTGGAAGCACCAAGCCCAGAACAAGACAGAATCAGAATAGAATCCAGACCTTTGGATTCCAAATTCTGTGTCTACTTTTATCCAGGGTTCTACCTTAAGACATTCCTAGATAGAAATTCCTTCTAGTAGGTATCTTTAGAAGTTGGGAAACGGATTTTAGCTTTCAGTTCCCTCCTTGATTTACCTTGAGTACTTCAAATGAAGCTTTATAGTACTGGATAAGCCTCTCATTTCTCTAGATTTCACTTTTCCTGTCTGTAACATTAAGGGAGGTGACCAACTCTATGGTTCTTCCAACTTCAAAGTTGTTTGATGTCATAAAAATGGTTCCTATACCTATTAAAATCTCACTCACCCTCCAACATGAGGTTTGCTCCTATCTGCTCTCAAGGACTTCTCTAATCTGTGGAACCACTTTCTCCCCTGAAATCCTAGAACAGAAACTACTATCAGCCTTCTAGTATCCGCTTAATTGTTCTTTGTTTCTGCATGTTGAATTGTGTGGTTCATCTCCACAAGCAGAGTATTGGTTGAGAGCAAGAATGTGTACTAGCCTGCTATGTTTATTTCCCTAAGTGCAACCCTGGGTTCCAAGTCAAGAATCAAGAGTGTCAGGAGCAATTCTACATAATTTGGGGAGGATTATTTCACAATTAAATTATGGTTAGGCCTAGATTTTTCAGCCTGTAAGCAGTCTATAGCATGTCAAGACATTACTTCATTTTCACCTCTGCTCATAGCTAAGATCTCAATGGTCATGTGATGCTGTGATACTCCAGGGCAGGATGCACAAGTTGAAGTCATTCTGGGGATGGACAAATTCCTAACCAACTGAAGTTCCTCATTGTTCTAGGGTGTGCTGAGCCTGCAGCCCTCTCACTATTCCCAGTGCACTGAATAAAGTGTGGCAAGTGTAGGGTCTTTCATCTTTGCTGCCCAGAGCAGCACTGATCAAACCCTAAACTCAGCTTCTTCTCTAAGTCTCATTTTTCTACCTTTTCTGTCTATGTATTAATGAATTCACTGTGTGCTTCTATGGCTCACAGGAGACTAGAATTTACTGCAGAGATTCTAGTAACATCCCCTTCCCCTGTTCCCTACAGAGGAGAACTGAATCCTACTCCTAGCTCCTTTTCCGGTTCTCAGTAGGACTTTGGACAAACCATTAAATCCTTGAATCTTATTTTTCTTTGAGGTAAAATGGGATGGATATGGTCTTCTTCCAAGATTATTGTGAGAGTCAATCTTGATAACAAACAGAAAGCACTTTTTAAAATTATAATAATCTTACTAATGTAAAGGATGGTCAATATAGAATTGGTATTCTTGTGTACCTACTGTTAAAATGTTTGACTGTAGAAGAATAAGAAGGAAGTCCATGTATTCTTTTGTTTGAAAGAGTTTTCCCAACTCTAAGATAAGGCCTATATGAAAATTAATGTGAACAAGAATGGCCTGTGCCCACAAACACTTCATCAACTATAGGTACGTCCTACTGAAATGAATTTAGAGTCAGAGACTTGGGATTAAACCTGAATTATGTCACTTCATGAGCCAGGTCATTTGAACTTTATATGCCCATTTTCTTATACTTTTAGCACAGGGCTTAGGCCATCTCCCTTAGCTCTGTAAGTCTATAATTCCATGAGCAAGTAAATGTACGGAATCTTCTCAGATTCCAGTAGATCTGTAGGGGCATAGGAAATATATGGCTAACTTTCTGAGTGACTGCTATCAAGTAGAGCAAATAGAAGACACTGTCCTCAAATAGCACATCTCCTAAGCTCCACCAGGCCCTGGCCTGCCTGTGCCCTTTATCGAAGCTGTGAGGCAGACGCTGTTTCAGCACCATGGATAGCTCCATGGTGCTGCCTCCATGGCCTGGAGCCTAAACAGGCCTTTCCACCACCAACCAGATGTTCCTGCTTTCTCAACCAGCTTAAGGCTAAAACAAACCTTTTCAACCAGGGTTTATCAGAGTTTCTAAATTACATACTGGGAAGAAATTTAATTGGTTTAATTAAGAAAGTTTATTTCATGGTAATTCAGTTTTGTTATGCTGTGAGACTTAATGTGTCCTCTGGTGGGAGCGTCTGTTATAAATATTCATTGCCTCACTGAAATACCCTCTCCTGGCCCTAATCTCCCTTGTTTACCCCATAGAGTTTGAAAATGTATCTGAAGAATATTGAGGAGAGTGAGGCCTTCCTAAGCAAGGACACCAGGCCAGGGTAAGGTCAACTGAATTCAGTGTGGAAAGTCTAAAAGATTAGAGATGAAAGATACATTGGAGATCAGTATGTTTTTTCCTGCATTTTGCTAACAGGGAAACTGGCTTGGAGGAGAAAGGACAGGTTACACCTTAATAAATGACAGAGTTAGAACCAGTTTATGATTTCCAGTCCACTGCTTTTACCTAACAAATTTAAATTCAAATTATTTTCAATCATAGAGATTGTTTGGTTAAGTTTCTTACATGCAGAGGAGGAAACTAAGGCATAAACAGGAGGCTGACTTTTCTTCAACCACATGCTACCCCATCTCCTCTCCCACTGCAGGATCCCCCAGCTCCTGAGAAATAGGCAACTTTTACTGGATAACCTCCAGTGAAAAATAGCTCATTTTTACATTTTCAAACCTAAGCTTTCTGAGTGACTGGGGAGGAGATGAAATTGAGATTTGATATTGCTTCCTTGAAGGAGTTTACAATTTAACTGAGACGAAATGAAATTAAAAGGCAAAACAATAATGATGAATACCCTGTATGCATTGCTCAAACTACCCACAGTTGCTACACTGTGCTCTATTCTTTCATGATTCCATGACTTTTGATGTGGACACCTTTTCACAAAGCAGCTGCCTAACCAACCCCCATTCATTGTTCAAGACCCCAGAAAATCTGTCCACTCCCTTCCCTGACACACACGACCATGACTAAGTCCCCTTCTCTTCCATGCCTCATTGTACTCTCTATCCTGTGTTATTCCATTTATCACACTGAACAGTTCCTTTTTTTTATTTGTCTGTCTCCTCACCAGGGTAAGCTCCTTGGAATTACCAGTGCTAAGAGCATTGTCTGGCAGAGACTAGAAACTCAGCAAATAGTAGCTAAATGGATGAGTATGAAATTGATTTAATGTGAAGTTTCAGCTCACTGGGTTATAAGCCTAGAATAGTTTTATTTTTTCCAATAACTGCTACCAACTGTGCTCTGTTGAACCCCTCTTTTCCTGCTGGGTAGCAGACAGCCTTAACAAACTCAGTCCAAAGCCATAACTTTTCAGTTACTTTCAGTTATTAAAAGTCTCATTTGGGTTCTTTAGGACTCAATCATACTTATATTCTTCATTCTTATTCAAAATTCTTCCTACCCCATTTCTGTTATTCCCCGCTCTCACCCTCCATAATCCAGAGGCTACTGAGGACACACAAGACCATGCTGGGGTTGGGAGCTGGCCTGCCCCATCCCGCCACGTGTTTTTTTTTTTTTCCTCCTGTGCCACAATCAGGCTAAATAGTAGAGGAAAACATGCACCAGTCTGCTTTTCCTTTGGGCTCCCTGCCTGGTCTCAGGAGATCCTTTGTCTCCCCCATAAGAGTTGGATGGAAGGCAATAGTTTATTTTCTCTCAAATCTCCCTTTCTAGGAGAAAGAGATTAGAATGAGGCTGGTTTTTAAAGCCAGGAGCCCCGTGGCCAGTCCTGTTGGAAGACACCCATTGTGACTCTCAGATGGCCTCTTTAAAATGTGGGGACTTTGCGTTTTTCCTAAGCTGTAAATTTGAGCTGTCAATTCCTGCCAGATGAAAAGAAACAGAAAAAGTCACTCTGCACTCTAATCCTTCCTTCCCACCATCTCCTGGAACCGGGCTAGCAAGAGAAAGGGCCAGAAAGAGAAAACAGCAATTACTGGGGAGAAAATAAGAGCAACTTCCTTAAGGGAACGTCTGAAGCTAAATCTGAAGAACTAGACAGAATCACTGAAAAAGGAAGCAGGCTTGGCCCGTGGGGGGGGGGAAGGGAGCGGCCGTGGCACTGTACAACGGATAGCATCATGCTCAGCACGTAGTAGCCACTCAATAAATAAAACGAATTAGCAGCTAAACGTTCTCTCTGGAAAGAAAAAGAAATATAGCCAGACAGGCTAAAATCAGATCCCTGTGTCAGTTCAGCATCTTCTGTAACCCTAAGCCTTTATTTCTTCATTAAAAAAACATATAGGGCTGGGGATTTAGCTCAAGTGGTACCAAATCAACGTTGGACACACAAGGGCTCGAGTTCGATCCCCAGTACAGCAAAAACAAAACAATTCAGAGCATTCTTGTTAGGTTAACAAGGTGCATGGCACATCGCGGCTGATAAAATGCCACATGTCCACCAAACTTGCTGATTTTACTTCTGGGCACAAAGCCCAACTGTTTTTCTCAGTTCCCTTGAGGGATCATGAGTCTGAATTCTGGCCAATGGGAAGCAGACAGAGGATGGGAATCACTTTCAGCCCAGGACACCTAACCCTCCCAGGCAGTTGTTCAAGACCCCTGCACCTCTCTCAGTAAGGCTGAGAGTCTCAGGAAGACAAAGTCAGAAAACAACTGCTCCCAAGGCCTTCTGGGCTACAGTGGGTGAGAAGTGACCTTTGTGGTTTAACCCACTGGGATTTGGGGTCGGTGCGCCTCAGCAGCAACTAATAATTCCTTCAGCTGATGCTCACAGAAAAAGGGCTTGATGGCATGGTGAGTATTATTAGCCATTAGCTTTTATATCATGCAGGACTTTCTCTTTCTTTTAATAAATGAGTTTATAGGTACATTTTAGGATACATCATGATCACATTCCTCATAGACAATTGTGTCTGTACATAATATATCTTGATTCTCATTTTTTCCCATTGCTCTGCTCTCCCTCCAATCCCCCATCTCCCTTTATACATAGGCTTTGTTTCTGTTTTTTCCTTTTTACCATCAAGTTTCTTCTTTCCCTTCTTTGTTTTCCCCTGCTCCTACCCAGTCACCATTTCCCTTTGAACATTTTCTTCTGATTTCACAATACCTATCATATATTTTGGATCTCATTTATAGCCTCAGTTTCTTACACTAGAGAAATGATATGAGTATGGCCTCAAGGTGAGTTATAAATGTCTGAAGTTTATCATTAAATAAACCCGCATCATTTTTGTTTGTTTTTGTTTTGTTTTGCTTTGTTTTTGAGGCAGGCTGTCACTTTGTAGTTCAGGCTGGCCCTGAATTCACTATGTATCCCAGGCAAGCCTCGAACTCACAGCAATCCTCCTGCCTCTGCCTCCCAAGTGCTGGGATTGCAGGCGTGAGCCACCACACCCAGCACTGTGGTGTGTGGTACTGATTGCTGGTGGGCGTGAGTCACTACACCTGGTATTGTTGTATGTGGTTACCAGGGATTGAACCAGGGACTTTGCACTTGCTAGGCAGGCACAGGAACCACTGGGCTAAACTCTGGCCCTCAGCTGATTTCTTAATAGCAGCCATTCTTTCTGAGGAGAGATGGAATCTCAGTGTTTTTTTTTTTTTCATCTGTATCTCTTGAATGCTTAGTAATATTGAACATCTTTTCATGTTTATTTGCTGCTTTTACTTCATCAGAAAATGTTCACATTAGATGCCCACTTTTGAATTAGGTCATTAAATTTTGGGGTCTAATTTTTTAAGTTCTGTATATATTTCACATAGTAGACTTTTGTCTGAGGAACAGCTGGTAAAAAATTTTTCCCATACTGTAGGTTGTCTTTTCACTCTATTGCTGTTTCTCTTGCTGTGCAGAAGCTTTTTATTAAGATGAGATCCCAGGGACTGGAGATTTAGCTCAGTAGTTCCAGTGCCTACCTGGCGAGCATAAGGTCCTTGGTCCGTTCCCCAGTAACCACATACAATAATACCGGGCATGGTGGCTCACACCCACCAGCAATCAGTACCCCATACCACAAATGCTGGGCTTGGTGGCTCATGCCTGTAATCCCAGCACTCAGGAGGACTGCTGAAGCAGGCGGACTGCTGAGTTTGAAGCTTGCCTGGTTTACATAGTGAACTCAGGGCCAGCCTCACCTACAAAGTGAGAACCTGTCTCAAAAAAAAAAAAAAAAGATGAGATCCCAGTTGATTATTTCTCCTAGCTCCCATGCTGCTGAGATTTTGTGAAAGACTTTCCCTATGCCAGTGTCTGCAAGAGTTCTACCTAACCTATCTTCCAGAAAGTTTAGTGTTTCTGTTTTAATATGTAGCTCTTTAATCCACTTTGATTTCAGTTTAGTGCATCTTTGACAGGTTGAAGCCCAGTTTTTTTCAGCACCATTTGCTGAAGAGGCTATCTTTCCTCTGCTGAGGGTGTTTGTCTCCTTTGTGAAAGATGAGGTGGTTTAGTATATCTGGAGTTGTTTCTGAATCTTCTAATCTATTCCACTGGTCCTTGGATATGTTGGATATGCTTCCTGACTAGGACCATGCTGTTTTTATCACAGTGGCTTTGAAGTATAGTTGCAAGTTGGGGATAGTGATTGCCCTGCCATGTGTTTGTTGCCTAGAGTTGTTTCTGCTATTTTAGATCTCTTCTGATTCCAGATGAAATTTTTTATTAATTTATCTAGATCTGTGAAATATGCTGCTGGGATTTTGATCAGGATTGCATTAAATCTATATAGCAATTTTGGGAGTACAGCCTTTTGACAATACTAGTTCTTCCTACCCAGGAATAAGGGATATTTTTCCATTTTCTGATAGCCTCTTTGATCTCCTTTTCAGAGTGCTGTAGTTTTCAGAGAAGAGATCTTTCACCACCTTTATTATATTGAATCCCAAATATTTCAGTTTTGATACCATTGTGAAAGGAATTATTTCCCCTATTTGTCTCTCATTGAGTCTATTATTTGTGTTTTGGAAAGCTACTGATTTTTGAGTGTTGACCTTATACCCAGCTACTGTACTGAACCTGGCAATTAAGTCAAGCAATCTTCTGGCTTAGTTTTTGGGATCTTCTGAGTATCATGTCATCAGCAAATAGAGACAGCTTAACTTCTTCCTTCCCTATGTTTATTCATTTTATTTATTTTTCTGTCTAAGAAAAAGACAAGCATTGTCTTATCTAAAAAAAAAGAAAAAGCAAAGCCAGGATTTAACTGAAGTGGTACCACTCCTACCTTGGAACCACAAGGGACAGAGTTCGATCCTTGGCACTGCAAAGAGAGAGAGAGAGAGGAAGGGCTGGGGATTTGGCTCAAATGATACTGCACCTACCTTGGAAGCACAAGGACCCGAGTTTGATCCCTAGTACCACCGAGAGAGAGAGAGAGAGAGAGAGAGAGAGAGAGAGAGAGAGAGAGAGAGAGAGAGAGAGAGAATGGTGATAGTGGACATATTTGACCATTTCATATGATACTGGCTTAAGATAAAGACTTTTTTTGTAGGATTTTAATCATGAATGGGTGAATTTTTTCAAATGCTTTTTTGGCATCCATTGAGATGATCATATGGCTTTTGTTGAGTCTGTTAAGATAGTTGATTATATTTATTGATATACATATGTTGAATCGTCCTTGCATCTCCAGGGTGAATCCAACTTGGTCCAGGTATATGATCTTCATGATGATCCTCTGTATTCTAATTACAAAAATCTTCTTGAGGATTTTTGCATCTATATTCATTAGAGAGAGATTGGCCTGTAGTTTTCTTTCTTGGCTGGATCTTTCTCTGCTTTTGGAATCAAGATAGTAGTTGCTTTGAGGAATGAATTCTGGAGGCTTGTACCCTTTTCAGTTTCATTAAAGAGTTTGAGAAGTAATGCCATTAGATCTTCCCTAAATTTCTTGTAGAATTCAGTAGTGAAGCCATCCAGATTAGGACTTTTGTTTGTCAGTAGGTTTTGTTTGTTTGTTTGTTTGTTTGTTTTGTTTAGAGGCAGGGTCTCACTTTATAGTTCAGGCTGGCCCTGAGCTCACTGTATAACCCAGGGAAGCCTCAAACTCACAGCAATCCTTCTGCCTCTGCTTCCAGAGTGCTGAGATTATAGTCATGAACCATCACACCTGACATTATGGTATGTGGTTACCAGGGATCAAATTTGGGACCTTGTGCTTTCAGGGCAGTTGCTGGAACCACTGAACTAAATCCCTGGTCCTGTCGGTAGGTTTTTAATTATATTTTCAATTTCACTGATTGATATTGAAGTGTTTAGAATTTTTACATCTTCTTTGTTCAATTTTGAAAGTTCATATGTGTCTAGGGATTTGTCCATTCCTCCTATGCTTTCGATCTTACTGGAATACAGGCTTTCAAGGTGGATGTTGACTATCCTCTGGATTTCTCCTGGATCTATTGTGGTTTCACCCTTTTCAGTCCTAATTGCATGGATTTGAGACTTTTGTTTTCTTGATAATGTTGGCTAAGGGTTTCTAGATTTTGTTTATTCTTTCAAAGAAACAACTCTTCAATTCATTATTTTTTATATTATTCTTTTACTGTCCACTACATTAATTTTCTCTGATCCTTATATTTGCCTCCCTTGTATGAACTTTGAGTTTGTCTCATTTTTCTTTTTCTATGAGCTTGAGATTGAGCATAAGGGTTCTAATTTCCTACTGTAGGCATTCCTACTTCTATGAATTTTTCTTGTAGCACTACTTTCATAGTATCATATACATTCCTGTGTGTTGTACTGGCATTATCATTTAATTGTAGAAACTGTCTAATTTCTTCTTTAATTTTGTCTGTGACCTGTTGATTGTTCAGGAGAACATTGCTTAGTTTCCACGTGTTTATGAAGTTCCTAGAATTTCTTTTGTTATTGATCTCCAATTTTAAAGCACTATAGTCTGACACTATACAGGAGATAACTTCAATTTCTTTGCATTTACTTAAACATATTCTATGAACTAACATATGGTCTATTTTGCAGAATAATCCATGTGCACCTTAAAAGAATATGTATTATGGCCAGGAGTGGTGGCTCACGCCTATCATCCCAGCACTCGGGAGGCAGAGGCAGGAGGATTGCTGAGTTCGAAGCTTGCCTGGGCTACATAGTGAGCTCAGGGCCAGCCTGAACTGCAAAGTGAGACCCTGTCTCAAAAAAAAAAAGAATATGTATTATGATTTTGTGAGGTGGAATATTCTATAGACATCTATTAAGTCCATTTGTTCAAAAGTTTGGCTCAGTTCTAGTATTTCATTATTGATTTTTCTACCTACTTGATCTGTCTCTTTGTGATAGTGGGATGTTGAGGTCCCCCACTATTATTGTATTAGTGCTGATTAAGGTTTTCATGTCCACTAATATCTGTTTTCTATAGTTGGGTGTGCTAGCATTCAGTGCATATATATTTATAATTGTCATCTCTTACTCTTTAATTGTTCCCTGTTTGAGGATGTAGTGACTTTCTTAATTAGTTTTGGATTGAAATCTACTTTTTCTACAAATAAGATAGGTATTCTTGATTTTGGCAGTTTCTTGTCACATGGAGAATTGTTTTACACCCTTTTACTTTCAGTCCATGAATTCCTTTTTGAATTAAGTGTGTTTCTTGAATACAGTGTATTGTTGGATCTTGCTTCTTGATCCATTCTGCCAGTCTATTTCTTTTAATTGGTAAGTTGAGGCCATTACTATTGATGGTTATAAATGATATGTGTTGACTTATATTTGCCATATTTTCCTGTAGTTGGCTCTTTTATTTTTATTTTTGTTTTAAAAATTCCCCCCCTGCCATTTAATTTCTTGCCTTGCCAAATGGCTTCATTCTGTTAGGCTTCATGGAGTTGTGACCTTCACTGTCTTTTTCTAGAATATTGTTTATAATTTTTTGTAACACAGGTTTGCTATTCATGAAGTTTCTTATGTGTTCTTTGTCATAGAAGTGTCTTACTTTGAAGGCTAGTTCTGCAGGATACATCAATCTAGACTGGAGCTTGTTTTCTTTTAAGGCTTGAAATACTTCACTCCAGGCTTTCCTTGACTAGAGGGTTTGTGTTGAAAAGTCTGCTGCCATTCGGTTGGATTTTCCTTTGTATGTTTGCTTCTTTTCACTAACTGCTTTCACTATTTGATTCTTCTATTGAGTTTCTGATATTTTCACTATTATATACCAAGATATGGACTTTTTTATCATTGTTAGTTGGAGTTCTGTATCCCTCACTTATCTATATGTCAGATTCTTTTCTCTCACTTAGGAAGTTTTCTGCCTTTACATCTGTGAATAGTTTTTTTTAATGTCATTTGCATTATCTCCTGTTTCTTCATTGACTCCAATAAGACTTACGTTGTTCTTGTTTACATCATCTAGCAATGGCTGGATTGATTTTTCACGTTCTCTTACTATTTTTAAGAAATCTTTCCTTTCCTGATCGCTAACTGCAATCCTGTCTTCTATTTCTGAAATTCAGTTTTGGGATTCACTAGCTCTGCTGCATAAGCTTTCAATGAAATTTCCAATCTCTTGAATTTCCATTTGAATCTGTTTACTGGATTCTATTTGTTTTCTATGCTGGGATTCCATAAAGCTCCTGAGGGTCTCTATTTCTTTTTAATCTGTGTCTTTCATCATGACTATCATCTCTATTGTTATCTGAGAGATTATTTCTGATTTCATTTTTTCCATATTCTCTTTTGTTGCCATTTAAGGGAGTCCAGGTTGGTTGAATTTAGGCTGGTTCACCCTTCTGGTCCCTAACTTTTCCTTTGGAGATCTGTAATTCTGGGTTTGGTTCTTACTTGTGTGTCTTCTCATTTCTATTTTGTTCTTGCTGATGGTTTTTATTTAATTCCTGGGTCGATGCCTATAAAATCCTTGTTGCAAGTAACTTTCTTGCTAATATTTAGAACCCTTATGAAATGATTATTTCCTGTGTCCTCCTCCTTATATAATTGGCCCTTAGGCCTCTGGATAAGTCCCAGCCCAGTGGCAGCACTTACTGTGCACCAAAGCTAGGTGCAGTCTCTGGGACTTGAATTTTTCTTTTTTCATGAAATTGGTCCTCACAGTCCCCTGATAAATGGGGTGTGGAGAACAGAAGCTACTACTCCAGTTTATAAATGAGGAATCCAAGGTAAAAACATGCTAGGGAGGGGCCGGAGGGTTAGCTCAGTGGTTCTGGTGCCTGCCTCGCAAGCGCAAGGTCCTGAGTTCGATCCCGGTAACCACATACAATGCTGGGCATGGAGACTCATGCCCACCAGCAATCAATACCACATACCACAGTGCCGGGCGTGGTGGCTCACACCTGTAATCCCAGCAATCGAGAGGCAGAGACAGGAGGATTGCTGAGTTCGAGGCTTGCCTGGGCTACATAGTGAGCTCAGGGCCAGCCTGAACTACAAAGCAAGACCCTGTCTCAAAAAAAAAAAACATGCTAGTGAGTGGAGGTAACTACTAAACACTTATGAGAAAGAAGTCATACAAGTAAGACCTCTTGCCTTGCTTGAACCCAAATGCTTTTCTGCAGACCATATACCCAGCCCTAGGCCCTGTGATCTGGCTAGTCCAGAGAGTGACAGTGCCAGGGAGGAACCCAAATACCTCAGGGGCGGTAGCAGACATAAAGATTAGTAATTCCTGACAATACTTGTCACAAACAGATAGACTAGATCCCAGAAACCTAGGCCAGAAAGTGGCATTACCATCGCCTCTACTGCCTCAGAAAGAATAAGGCAATATGGCTTCCAGTTCTAGTCCTGCTACCACCTTCCTGAGTGAAGGACTTCAGCCAAGTTGCTGTGCCTCCTGAACCTCAGTTCTGAACGGAAAGACTACAAGGCAGCACCAGTACCAAAGGGTTAGCCTGGCGCCAGACCAGACATCTGGGGCCCTGTCGGTCACAGAGTGAGTGGAGAGCATCGTACCTCAGAGAACTTCAGGATTTCCCCGCCGAAACCAGCTGAGGGTGGGCCGGCTCCACCCCCACCGCACCCCGCACAGCTCCTCACCCTCCAAAACCCCAGTCAAAAGGCGTCTGCCACCAAAACAAGAGAGCAAGCGCTGGGAACAAATGGTGTTTTGTTTAAACAGTTGTTTCCAACAGCAATTCCCTTTCCAGGATGGATTTCTTTTTTTATTATGCTCATTCACTAATTAGGTTGAGACACGCAAATATTTCCGATGTAGAGATAACAAATGCCTCTATCTGAGAGAATCAGCTGCCCTCAGACTGCCAACCCTTGTGAATCACCACCTGCTGGAGGGCTGGAGAGATCGGGCACCCAGACAGAAAGGAGAGATCCTAGGAGGGGAGAGACTTGTAAAAGGACATGCATACATCAGAGGCCAAGCGCGGTGTCCTGACCTGGAATGTAATGTCTGGCTGGCAGCTGTTAGTAACATATTATTCTTGTTACTATTTCACAAGTGGACTTGAATCACACCTCTCTACCTGCTAGTTATACGTTCCCTACAAGCCTCCATTTCTTTCATCTCCGAAATGGATAGTGTCCATTGTCTGGAGATGATCAAAGAAACAAAAAACATGATAAGGGCGTGGTGTTGACTAAGTAACTGATCATTCTTTTTTTTTTTTTTTTTTTGAGACAGGGTCTCGCTTTGTAGTTCAGGCTGGCCCTCAGCTCACTATGGAGCCCAGGCAAGCCTCGGACTCAGCAATCCTCCTGTCTCTGCCTCCCAAGTGCTGGGATTACAGGCGTGAGCCACCACGCCCGGTGTAACTGATCATTCTTAATGAACATTTAAAAATAAATAGAAGAAGGTCAGAAGGGGGGTACTAACAGTGTGATGAGGAACAATAGCTCTAGAACCAGATTGCCTCAGCTGGAGCGCTTCTCCCGTGCGGTAGCCGTGTGGCCTCGGCAAGCTGCTTCGCCTCCTGGAGCCTTGTTCCGTCTTCCGTACTGGGCCGGGGGCGGCGGCGGTGGGGCTGTGATAGTCCATGTGTCTTAGGTGCGCATAGTAAGTGCTATAAAAGTGCTAGCAGTTATTATTTCCAGTTCTGTCTCACGCCTGTTTCATTTTCAAAGAATTCTCACACAAACCTCTCATCCGGCGTGGGCTACAGGAGGGTAAAAATCATTTCACTCCCACCACAGGAGAGGTAAGAAGCCTGGAAACTTGCTGGGCTTGCACAATCAGGAAACGGAGAGCGAGGTCTTGAACCCAAGATTCCAGCTACGCACTCTTTCTAGCCGTTGACGAGAGCTTCCCAAGGCCACGGACAGAGTGAGAGCGAGGGGCTCCCCCGCCTTTCGCCTGTCCTGCCCGTTCTCCACCAGGAACCCGGTGGCTGCAAGTGGACCCCGAGGACACAGGCACCGAGGGCCGAGTGAGGGCAGCCCTGCTGCGCGGCTGGCTCTGACAGCGGGGGCCGGGAAGGCGGGAAGGTCAGCAGGACTGATTTCACCCGTGCGGCCGCTAACCTAATGCCTTCCACTTGGTTCGGAGCCATACCAAGCCCAGCCGCAGCTATTTACAGACCGCTGCCTCTGCTGCGGGGAGAGCGAGAGAGGAGAGAGGGTACCCCGAAGGGGACAGCCCGGACAGGGACGAGGGCGAGACGGGAAGGGCCCGAAGACGTGGAGCTGAAGGAGTCCCACTCATCGTGGCTTGTGCAAGTGCCTCCCCGGGGCCCCGCTTGCCCTTCCACAGTCCCGCGCCTGACACAAAGAAAGGGCAGCCTGGAATCAGGACCCCGAGTGCCAATTCTGATTTGGCTACTTGCTGGACAACTAGTTTAGGCAACAGGCTGTGTCGCCTCCCGGAAAGAGGGGTGTGCCTCCCTCTGCCGTGGGCTGATGGGAGGTCCGCGGAGCCCGCATCGCAGGTGGAGGCCGCTGGTGACCACAGACTGTGGACCCCACCCCTACGAGTCAAGACTGGCCGAGCTCCCCACTCCCTCTTCCTCACACCCTCTCCAGGCCAGCCTTAGTCCACCTCCCAGGATGCTCCACTCCCTGACTCTCCAGCCCCTGAAGTCCTCCCTTCCTCTTTCCTGACTGTCCAGTCCTCTACCTCGTCTCCCGCCGCCAGGCTCCTCCTCACTCCCCCTTTTGTTTTGTTTTTTTGTTTGTTTGTTTGTTTTGTTTTGTTTTTTTTAGACAGGGTCTCACTTTGTAGTTCAGGCTGGCCCTGAGCTCACTATGTAGCCAGGCAAGCCTTGAACTCAGCAGTCCTCCTGTCTCTGCCTCCCGAGTGCTGGGATTACAGGCATGAGCCACCATGCCTGGCACTGTGGTATGTGGTATTGATGGCTGGTGGGCATGAGTCTCCACGCCCAGCATTATATGTGGTTACTGGGATCAAACTCAGGACCTTGTGCTTGCGAGGCAGGCGCTGGAACCACTGAGCTAACCCTCCGGCCCCCCTTTTGTTTTTCTGCCGGACAGAAAGTCTTCTCTTGCTCCTCAACTGTCTTCTGCGTGCTGGGGAGTTATGAACTTGTTTCCACCAAAACTCCAAAAGTTGAAGCCCTAATAAGAAATGTGACTGTATTTAGGAAAGGACTTTTAAGAAGAAATTAAAACTGAACAAGATCCTTTTACCTCCAATAGTAAGAAAACTGGAATCCTTGTAAGAGGAGGAAGGACATGAGGGTGGTGTGCATGAGGGCCCTCCGCAAATCAGAACCCGCCAGAAGCCCATCCTGATGCCACCTTAATCTTGGACTTGCTGCATCCAAAGTGAGAATGCATGTTTCTGTGGCTTAAGCCACCAGAGGCTCTAGCACTGTACTCATCCAAGCAGACGAAGACAAAAGGCCTGGTCACATCTCATTTGTGACCCTGGGTTGTCACTTCCTTTCTTCAAAACTGTCCCTAGAGCTGAGAAAGGGAGTCACCTCTGCAGAGAGAGACCCAGGAAAGATTTCTCAGAGAAGCCGATGCAGGCAGAAGGGGTGAACTCTACCTGAGGGCGGGGCGTGGGCCTGAAACTCCCAGGCTGCACTTGGAGGTAAGACATTCTCTGAAGAGATGTGTGATAAGGCTGATGGGCCAGGGGTGGGGTGGAGGGGGCTGGACTGGGCTGGACTGGAACCCGGGGACACAGAGATACTTTGCGTATACCTCAGAGGGGGCTCTTGCCTACCCAGCCCCAATAAAATGCAAGGTACATGATAGATGCTCAATAAATGTGAAGCTACAAAGTGGTGAGGTGACCCCCTGGGCACACCGCGGATCTCAGGCAGGAGTCTTGGCTCCCCATCCCGAAACCGCCAAGCCCCTCATGACTCTGCCTTTGCCCAGTCACACCCTGCAGGCCTGGAACCCACACGCTCACCCTCCTGCCAGGGAACGCGTATTGCAGAGGGGTGCTCTTCCAAGCACCCCACCCCATGGTGAACGCCCTGGGTGGAGAGGGTCAGCCCCACCAGAGATGAGGAAATGGGCTCCCCAAGGCCCTGCATCTGACCCCAGCGGCCGGACAGGCTCCCCCACTCTGTCCCACAGATCCTGCTCCCATGAAGCCTGAACGCTTCACTTCCGGTGGAAAAAGAGCAAATTCCTGGAAGTCCTGTCCTTACTACTTGGCTGGAAAATACCTCCTTTTTTCTTCATATTTCATATTTCAGCCTCTTCGTCTGCTGGAAAATATAGTCCAGCTAGGTAACCTGTCGCTCTGGCCCGAGGCATAGCTCTCAACTACAAATTATTTCCACTTCTCTTCATCACATCGCATTCCAGGGCCCAGTTGCTCCTCCCTGGATCATATAATTAGAATAAAATTAGAAACTTACAGTGTCAGAGAGTCCCCTGGCCTGGCCTCCTATAGTAGATGGGGGAGATGAGGCCCAGAGAAGGAAGGGACCAGCTCAGGGTGGCACAGCCTCTCAGCGGCAGAGCTGGGACTTGAACCTCAGACTCCACGTCAGCACGAAGCTCTCCTCCCACAGCCTGAGTGCAGGTCCCTGTCCCTGAGGTGGGTTCCGCCTGGTGCGGTGCCTGAGGTTCTGAGCGGCCCGCAGGCTCTGGTTCTCCTCCCTCGCGTCTGAAAGACAGAAGACTGTTAGGATATAGCAGAAGATTTCACGGCGTGAAGAGCGTGCACAAGGCAGGGGCAGGTGGGACAGGAGTTAGGGACAGTGAAATGAAGGACAGGGAGAGCAAAGGTTAAAGAGCTCAGGGAACAAACCAATCCACATTCTGAACGCCTGCTTTTGTCAGGCCTCGTATTAGGCAGGGTATGTTTGTTTAATTTCCTCCTCCAGTCCTCACGTCAGCCCTACAAGGTGGAGGTTATCAATAGGGCCTTTTTTGGCAGCACTGGGAATTGAACCCATGGGAGCTCTGCCCAGAGCCATCCCCATGCCTTTTGAGTCCATGTCTACTCGTGTTTTGCTTACGTACTTATCAAATACAAATAATTTTGTTTTTCTTCCTTTCTTATATTCCAAGACTCCTTCTTTTGTTGTTTCTTCTCAGTGTAGAGAACTCCTTTAGCTATTGGTGACACATTCTCCCAGCTTTTCTTCATCTGAAGATGTTCTGTTTTTCCCTTCATTCCTGAAAAGATACTTCTGCTTCCCCAGCTCTTTCAAATTTTATTTATTTTTTTGAGATAGGCTGTCACTCAGTAACACAGAGTGGCCTTGAACTTAACCCTCCTGCTTCAGCCTCCCCTGAGTCACTGGGTTTTCAGGCCTGTGCCACCACACCCAGCAATACATCCATGAGCAAACTGAGGCCCTGAGAGATTAGAGGAATTTGTCCAAAGTCATTTACCAAGGGGCGGCAACGAGTGGACCAGCCCTAACAGAGCACTGCAGGGTGCCACCCAGCTCTCCCCTCGCAGAAGGCAGGTCTTTCCCCTCTGTGGGCTTCACAGCCTCGAGTACAGAGTGAAACAAATGCCACTCTGTCATTGGAGAAATCCAAGGAAAAATAACAGTCAGCACCCACCGGGGCGGGGCAGGGGAGGACTCAGAGGGAGTTTGGGACCGCCTGCCGCCCGAGGCCATCTACAGGAAACTCCGACCCAAGCGCCGTGCATTGCATCATATCCATCCCGAATGGCTCCCTGCTCCTTGGAGTGTCCTCTGAGGACGGCCCCTGCCCTGCACTTGGTACGAGCTCCTTAGGCCTTCGGTGCCACCCCAGCAACAAACCCACACCTTTCCTCGCTGCCTGGGCGGCGGCGCGGCCCAGTTCTCCAAGGCAGAGGCAGGACTGTCATGGAGGCAATGCAAGTGCACGGCCACCCCAGTGCGTGCCCCATGTGCGGCCCTGTGCAGAGAGAGACACGGTGCTGCACGCAAGAGAGCGACCCTGGCTGAGCCTCGGTTTCCTCCTCTGTGAACAGGACAACCCTGGTTGAATCTGCACGCAGCCCTGTGAGGCAGGTGTAACTGTTAACCCAGGGAAGTTCTGCCCAGGTCACAGGAAAGGCTCCATAAGCCAGCACTCTCCGGGACTGACAGACACCAAGCCAGGGGGCAGGTCCGCCCTCCCGCTGGACTGGCCCAGGACTCCTGGGCAGCAGGCCCCACTGGACCCTCCTACTCCTCTGGCTGGTGCACCTCGGAGCTTCTGAACAGGGGGCAGAGACCAGCTGGCCCCCGCCATCCCCAAACCCATCTCTGTCCTCTGGTGCACGGCTACAACTGTGCTCCCAACACCCGTGCTGATGCCCAGGGCCAGATTCCAGCCAGTGGGACCCAGGAGGAGGCAGCTTGGGTTCTGCCAGTGTCTGCTCACGAGGACTTCCTGCACAGCCCTGCACAGGCCCTCCCCACCTGCACGGCGGGTTTCAACACCCAGGTGACCCTGCAAGCCTCGAGGATGACCGCTGAGCCCTGCTGAGGGTTTCCTGAGCACGGTGAGCCACAGCATCCCCTCCTCGCCACATCACCTACTTGAAGCGTATGCAAAACAGAGACCAACGTGACTATGCTAAGTCCTTGACCTTTCGGAGTTGCGTCTATTACAGCAGCTGGTGCTAAATAGAAACCAAGGCCTTGATCATTCCATCTCCTCTGGGGAACCCCGGAGAGCTTCGTGCGCCTCCCACGGCCGCGCCCTTCCATCTGGTCACAGTCGCCTGGGAGGTGCAGCTCCAAGCCCTCGTGCCCAGGAAGACCCCTCCCAGGCCCCACACTCCCAGTCCTCTCTCCGCTCGCTGTGATCACTAACCTTCACCGAGTGTGGACCGTGTGCCAGCCTCTACACTAGGACTACACTAGGACACCATCCCTTCTCATCCTGTCAACCGTATGAAGCAAAGGCTTCTCTCCTCCCCGTTTTGGAGGTGAATCAAGTCACTCGCCTAAGACCGCACAGCTAGGAAGTGCAGCGTCAGGGCTCCGGCTCCAGAAGGCCAGCCCAGAGGCCCGGTCTTCGCTGCGACATGACCAACCTCCAAATACCCCCGTCAGTATTCTCGCACCCCACAAGAATTTCTCCTGTGGTGGGATTTTAAATTGCAAATTAAATATAATGCGACCCTGTCATTAGAGCCCACAATTTATACTGAGCAGATCACAGGGAATTGAAACACCACGGAGGAGCTAGCGGAGGGGCTGGAGGAGGGCGAGATGCATCTTGGAAGGGCTGGGTGCTCCCCGACCCCCGCAGGGGAGTCAGGATGACCGGAAGGTGAGAGAGGGCTGAGCTGGGTACGGTGCTAGGATGACGGGGTAAAAGCTGCACCCTTTGAGCACATTCGCGGCGAAGGGGAACACTCTATTTGCGGTGGGATGTTCAGATTTTCCAGCCATACACTTCTAGCTGCAAAAAAAGCACCTTTATTATAGACATTCCTGATGGAAAAATAACTTTGGTATGGTAAGTCTGAAAGTGTCTAGCCTCTAACCTCTTTTTTCCCCCACTGAAGCAAATTTCTATAATTCCATTTTTTATGACACAGGTTTCTTAGGAATGCATCCTCCACAACCTGATAGAACAGGGCACCTCTGGTAGCTCTTGGGAGGTCTGTCTCATTTGAGTTTCCAAGGGCGAATCCAGATCTTTCCATTTAGGACCTCAGAGACGGCACAAAGCCTGGCATGGAGGAAGTATGCAATGCATGCTGGGTGCTGTCTCGGCTACCACCTACACACTCTCCTGAGAACCCACCACTTATTTCCCTTCACCATCATGTCTGTTGGCAAATGTCACATTACCAGACAGTCTGACCCATCCTACCTGTCTCCCCAGAGCAGGCTGATTCACTGCCAACCAAAATTGCCCAGAGATCAGAAATCAAAATCCCAGCACTCTGAGAGGTTATGGAAGGAAGATCATGACTTCAAGCTCAGTCTGGGCAATTTAGCAACTTAATGAGACTCTCTCCCAAAATTTAAAAAAATTAAAAAGGGCTGGAAATGTAGTTTGGCACAAAGGCTGTGGATACAATCTCCAGTGTCACCCACAAAAAAAAAAGGACAAGCAGGCAGGAAGGCTGATGGGCAAGCAAGTGGGAAAGAGAAGGAAGAAAGGAAGGAAGGAAGGAAGGAAGGAAGGAAGGAAGGAAGGAAGGAAGGAAGGAAGGAAGGAAGGGGGAGAGATGACACCATCACATGCTGCCACCATGACCATCAATAACCCTCAGCAGCCAAGGGAGACCTGTGCACACTCAGTTCTCTACTTCAGCAGTGTTGGGTAAGTCATTCATCTACAAAATGGGAAAAAGAGAATCTTGTTCAAAGGGCTGTTGTGAGGATTAAATAAGATAATGCAAAGAGATTGGTCTAGTATCTAATATATTAAGCATAATCAAAAACAATGGCAAATACGAAAATTTTACAAAATTCTTACAGTAAGATACATAGTTCCATTAGTGCGCTCCCACACACTCCCCTCATTCGAACACACTCATCCCACTGTTCGTAGCACTTTCTGAGGCAGTTCCAGAAGTCCTCTTCTGTGAGGGTCTCTAGTTGCAAGGCCTAGGCTGCCTTGCTGTCCTACTCACTCCAAAGCATCTACATTTGATGGTCATTTTGACTTTGGGGAAAAGCCAGACATCACATTAGTAGCTATGGTGAATAAGGTAGATGAGGACACACCATAACGTTCTTATTGGATGGAAATGGCCATAAACATTTTGAATCAATTCAGGATGGTGGGGCAGCCTTGAAAAGATACAAAACAGAACTTCCACAGCTGCTTCAGAAAGTGCCATGAATGATAGGACGTGTGTTTGGTGTGTGTGCATGTGGGGCAGGGGGGTATTTTGAGATGGATTTATGGCAGTGTGTCTCTTAATGTAATATTTTTAAATGTTTATTTAAACATTTTTTATCACACTTCATATAGGCATTGAATTGATAGTTCTTTGGTTCTGTATGAAAGTCTGGAGAAAGAGCTGAGAGAGCCCTGATGTTATCTTACAGAAGAGGAAACTGAGGTGCAGGGAGTGTAGTGGTGAGGCCTAGATCACTCAAGTCTCAGGGACCCTACTAGCTCCCCTCCTGCTTAGGCACACTAGGCCTCAGAAGCCCCCTTGAGGCCAGAAATAGTACCCTAAGTAGAGACCAGGCAGCTCTCACTAGGCCTACAGACTTTCCTGTCAGGTGCCTGCCCTTTGCCTCAACTTCTCTCAGAAAAGTCTATGGGACAAGTGAGCTTCCTCCTCAGGCTACTGACAAACCAAAAGCCGCAACACTAGGCTGTGCCTTTGGTTCTATGAGTCAGCAGCTGTAAGACTTTGACAAAGCCATTTCCCCCTCTCTGACCCTCTTCTTCCTCACCTGTGCCCCTCCAAGGGTAATAATATTGTTTAAGTACTCAACAAACTATTACAGATAAAATGCCTAAGGAATACCTGGTCCCCAGAGATGTGTGTGTAAGTGGAAGGCAAGGACAGTGGAGATGGGGGCGAAGATGCTGTTGATCATAGTGACGACGTCAGTCTCTGCTCAGGAAAATGAGACCGAGGGCTCTGCTGGGTCCTCGCTGAACATGTTTTCCTGATGGGATGAGACACTAGTAGAAACCAACAGACAAAGAGGGGCGAATCCTACGCGGTAAGTATCTGATAAGGACAAGATGAGAGCGCTCCTTGCAAGAGGCAGTCATTTGAGCTGTATCATGAGAGATACTTGGATTCCACCAGGCAGCAGTGACAGAAAGAGACCTATGAGCACAGAAGGACACTGAGAGCAAAAACTTGGCAGGAAAAATCTCAGGGCCTATTTCGGAGCAGCAAATATTTCCATCTGTCTGGAATGCGTGGCACCAGTCAGGATGGAGAGGGAGATACAGCCGATTGCAAGTTGTGCAGCTGGAACAAGCTTCACGGGATCAAAGCAGCACCAAGGGAGATCGGTGTGGCAGTGTGAGGACAGACTGAAGTGGGAACAGGTGACAAGGAAATACCATTTCACATCCACCATGTGGGGGGAAAAATCGGAATGTGTGAAAGCAGCAAGTGTTGAGCAGATACAGATCAATGGGAATTCTCGGACACTGGTGGCACAAGTGTAACCTGCCACGATCACTATGGAAAATGATCTGGCCTCATGTCCCAAGCTAGACATCTGCATATGCCCTGTCTCCGCCACACGACGATCCCAGCTCTCACTGCCAGGCCAAGATTCTTCCGGGAACTTTAGGCTTCGCTGGGGATTCCTGAGGTAAAGACTGTGCTCCTAACAGACTCACATGCGTTACTCCACCTTTCATTTCTATTTCATGAGTTCTCCAGGGGCTGCACAACATGTGAGAGCACAGCAAATTGAGCACGGAAGCTAAATTCAGTTGTCTTTTATTAAGAGATTTGAAAAAATATAAACACTACTGCTGTGCTCTCTTAATTTATTTTGTTTTAAAAATATGATTTTTAGGGCTGGAGATGTAGCTCAGTGGTTCTAGTGCCTGCCTTGCAAGCACAAGGCCCTGAGTTCGATCCCAGTAACCACATACAATGCTGGGCGTGGAGACTCACGCCCACCAGCAATCAATACCACATACCACAGTGCCGGGCATGGTGGCTCACACCTGTAATCCCAGCACTCGGGAGGCAGAGACAGGAGGATTGCTGTGGGTTCAACACTTGCCTCGGTTACATAGTGAGCTCAGGGCCAGGCTGAACTACAAAGTGAGACCCTGTCTCAAACAAACAAAAATTCGATTTTTAAATTTCAAAATGTTATTTACTTTAACATGTAGTGAACTAACACAATTTTTATATTTTTCTTTGTTTTAATTTTTAACAGATAAATATTTATAGATGTAACTCACATAAACAAAAGCTTTGCTATCCTGGGACTGGAATATTTTTGGGGGGGTGAGTACCAGGGATTGAACTCAGGACCTTGCGCTTGCCAGGCAGGTGCAGCACCACTGAGCTACATCCCCAGTGCAAAACATTTACAGTGACAGAAACTGGAGACCATCCACAGGTACACAAGCAGAGGAGTAGATGGAATAAATTATAATCACATGATGGTAAATTGTACAGAACTGAAAATAAATGAACCACAGCTTTTTTTTTTTTTGAGACAGGGTCTCACTTTGTAGTTCAGGCTGGTCCTGAGCTCACTATGTAGCCAGGTAAGCCTCGAACTCAGCAATCCTCCTGCCTCTGCCTCCTGAGTGCTGTGATTACAGGCATGAGCCACCATGCCAGGCAAACCACAGCTTTTTTACAAAAGACATAAAAACATACACTGGGTGAAAAGAAGGCAAGTCACAGAAGATAACGTGCATTGCAATATCATCTTTATAAAGCTTTATAAAACCCTAACCTAACCACGCATATTTAAGGTAGAAATATGATAGAATTTTTTTCTTTTTGAGTGTATTGGTACATTTTAAGTGTACATTATTTTTACATTGATCACTAAGGATTTGTACCTGTGCATGATACATCTTGATTCTTATTTTTTCCCATCCCCAAAGACACACTTTTTTACCCCTCAGGACTGGGGGTGGGACTTAGGACTTTGCACTAGCCAGGCAGGCACAATGCCCCTGAGGAAACCTCCAGCCCCAATAAAGCTTTTCTTAAAGCAAGAGACTGATAAACACATAATCTACCCCCTTTGTGGAGCTGACAATTAGGTTAATGAAGAGGCACATACACAAATGAAAGACTGTTGATAATGTCTGAGTTCTTGAATGGTGGTTGATGGGGTAGCTATGTTACTACTGTATTTTATTAAATATATGATATATATAATGTTATATTTTACTATTATATATGCTATATATAAACATATTTTTGAACTTATCAAATATACTTTTAAAAGAACACTGTAGCCTGAAACATGGAGCCCAGACTGTGGCCACTGACTACCATTTTCCACTCTTAGAAACAGTCTCCTTGGACTGGCTGTTGCATGTCTAGATCAGGAAATGTACTAAATGGAACATCTTGTCATTCTAGAAAACAAAGAAGTTAGAAGAGACTACTGAAACCATAAACAAAAGGACTCAGGAGCCAAGTTGAAGAGATTCCCATGAGCCAAAAATGGAATAATGTAAGCACCAGTAAGGATAAAAGCTGAATTGAATTGAGGCACATCACATTTATTTAAACCCATGAATTCCTCATGATACAAAAAGAAAATCCCATTGGTTCTCTTCAGATAATGTTAAGGAACCAACTCATTATTTTAAAAATTGAATATAAGTGGAAAGAAACAAGCATTTATCTTGCCTTTCCTGAATGAACTATGCCTCAGGGTAACCAACTCATTTATGAAAGGATGTTGCTCTTTATAAAAACCCTTGTAACAAACAAAGAAAAGATGATAGAATTAGACTATCACTATTGTGTAAACTCTGAGGAAATAATAAATTTAATCAAGGACTTCCAATGGCTGCTAATAGCAAAAAAAGATGACAGACATTATGCTTCCTGTTAAAAGTTCATGCCACCAATGGAGGAAAGACAGCCTCTTTAACAAATGGTGCGGGGAAAACTGGGTTTTAACCTCCCAAAGAAGCTAGATCCAACTCTTTCACTGTGTACTAAACTAAAACCAAAGTGGACGAGAGACCTAAATATTAAAACAGACACTAAACCTGCTGCAAAACAGGTTAGGTAAAACTCTTGGAGACACTGGCTTAGGGAAAGACTTTATGAACAAAACCTCTATAGCATGAGAACTATTAGAAGAAATCAACAAATGGGATCTCTTTCTATTAAAAAGCTTCTGCACAGCAAAAGAAACCATCAGCAGAGTGAAAAAGCAACCAACAATATGGGAAAAAATCTTTAACAGTAATTTCTCACACAAAGGGCTACTATCTAGAATATATAAAGAGCTTAAAAAATCAGTCCCCTCAAATTCAAAGACCCAGTTCAAAACTGGGCATCTGAAATGAACCGACACTTTTCAGAGAAAGAAGTAAAAGCAGCTGAGAAGAATATGCAGAAATGCTCAACATCACTGGCCATTCGAGAGACACAGATGAAAACAACACTGAGATTTCATCTCACTCCACAAAGAATGGCTGCTATCTCAAAATTAGCTAGCAACAAATGTTGGCGAGGTTGTGGAGAAAAAGAAACCCTTCTCCACTGTTGGTGGGAATGTAGACTAGTACAACCCCTATGGAGATCAGTGTGGAGATTCCTCAAAAAACTAGGATTAGAGGTTCCATTGGACCCTGCTATTCTCCTGCTGGGGATATACACAAAAAAATTACAAGATTCCTACCACAGTGACATATGTCACCCATGTTTATAGCAGCTCAGTTTGTGATAGGTAAATCTTGGAAACAACCCAAATGCCCATCAACACTAGACTGGATAAAGAAGGTGTGTTTTTTTTTTATAAAATGGAGTATTGCTCTTCCATAAAGAATGATGAGATTGAATCATTTATACTCAAATGGACATAGCTTCAGGACATACTCCTAAGTGAAATAATAGGTCACAAATGTGCAAATATTGTATATTTTCTCTGAAATGAAAAACTAAAGTTATAAATGTGTTCTAGAATGCATGGTTGACATTGTGAAATAGTAAATATTCAAAGGGCAATGGGGTTTAGGAGTAAAAAATGAAGAAAGAAAAAAATTGATGATAAAAAAAGGAAAAAATGCTCATGTATATACACGGGTGGAGGAGGTCAGGCGGGTAGGGGAGGGGGAAGAATGAGAATTAAGTTGTGTCATATACTGGTACAAATTTTTAATGTGGAGTGTAATTGTGATGTGTATATATAGTGTACCACTAAAAAAAAGTTCACACCACCAACCGCCACTTCTGTGGTTGGTTCTTGATTTAACTTCTGATACAGGGGAAACACAATGGATGAATGAACATATCAACCAACACCATAGGACTCATCACAAAGTCCAGCTGGGGAAGCAGGATAAACAATCCTGTTTCCTTTAACAAATACACAGCTGAGGAAAATAACAAAAGGGAGAGAACAACAGACTGAAATAGACTTAAAAAATATTGTCAACCAAGGCCGGGGACTTAGCTCAAGCGGTACCATACCTACCTTGGGAGCACAAGGTACTGAATTTGATCCCTGATACCACCAAAACGTGTGTGTGTGTGTGTGTGTATTGTCAACCACCTGTAACCTACAAGATTTATTTAGATACAGAGTCAAATGAATTATAAAAGAAATAAAATGTTGAGTTAACCTAGGAAACTTAAATACTAACTGTATGTTTTGTGATGTTAGAGAACTGTGTTACTTTTTGGTATGGGAATGACATAACTATATTTAAAAATATTCCTATACTTAGAGATACAATGGTATGTGTCTGGACTTGCTTCAGAATGATCTAGGGGCAGATGGGGAGCAGTGGGCAGGAGTAGATGGGACAAGACCAGTCGTGGGCTGGTAGGTGCTGGGAGCTGGAGATGGGTGCATGGAGGTACACCCCACTATTCTCTGTACTTCTGTATGACTTGGAATTTTCCACAGTAAAACCTTTTGTAAAGAGAAAAGACATTTTCCTGCAACAAAATAAAATTAATAAAGAAACATGGCAGGATTGGAAATGCTCTGATGGAGGATGGTGGCGTCATTAAGAGTAAGAGAAGAAAGGGCTGGGGATTTAGCTCATGTGGTACTGTGCCAACCTTGGATGCACAAGGGCCCACGTTCAATCCCCAGTACCGGGGTGGGGGAGATGTAAGAGTAAGAGAAGAAGAGTCTAGAGAGAGCAGTAAAGGAGCTTTGTACAAGTGCTGTTCTTGAGTGACATATACATGAGCAAAACCAATGGAAGTACAGAAAAAAGACCAGGGTGATAGGCACTGGGGTGTTGGGCAGAAAATGGTCAGTGCCTAAGAGCCAGGTCCGTGTCCTTACTGCCTGGCCCAGGTCTCTTCCTCTCTCTTATGAGCCATGTCATAGCCAGCTGTCTGCCCCCCCTCACCCTACCCAGCAGCCTCCAGTCCATCTTGAAATCAGGCCTGTCTATCTCACATAGACCTGACCGTTCCCTCCCTGTGCTGGACCCTCTGAGCCCCCCACTGGTGGCCAGTCCCACTGAGCTGGACATGCAGAGTCCTATCTCAGCTTTGTCACCCTCCATGCTCTCTGCCCACCCATTGCCTCCAACCACACCTGGGTACATGCCATTCCTGAGCTGCCCACAGGGGTGGTGTCCCAGGCTGGGCCCTGAGTTCCACCACAATCAGCTTTTCCATCTTCTTCTCTTTGCTGATGAATCCTCTCCAAGCCAGCCTGGGAACTCAGAAACCTGAAAAGGTGGCAAAAAGAGCAGAGATCACAGACTCTGCCGATCTTGGGCTTCCTAGAAACAAACTCTGAAAACAAAGAGTTGTTTACAGAAGATCTATAGGAAGGTGGTGTTTGGAGTTACACCCCCAACCAGAAAGAAAGACAACTCATAATGAATCACAATCGCTATCTTGGCTGAAATCACGGACAGCTTTGGAGCTGGGTTGGCCCCTCAGCACTGCCTCAAACTGAGGGGAGAGGGTGGGGCTTTTCCATTCCTGCCTCAGCCAGTCGGGGCGGCCACGTGCTGAGACCAAGCCTGTGCCAGGGGCGGTCACTTCTCTCACCAAGGGCAACGTATAGGAGCCGCCGGCAGCCAGTGCTCTCTGCAGCCAGCTCCAGCTGTGTTCAGCTGGGAGAGGAGATTTGGGCAAAACACCACTGTCCCCACCACAGCCTCCAACAGACTGAGTGTGACACTCGCCTCTGCATTTCCGGGGTGTGACCTTTGTGGTGATGGTTACAGGCCCTGCTGTTCACTGGATGTTGACAGTCTCGATAAAAGAGAGAACTGTCTGGTGAAAATTGCGGCTTGAACTTGAACACTCGTCTTCAGTATGTTCTTTCCCCTTATAGTAACGGGAAAGAAAACAGAAGACAAATTCATAAAGACAGAAGAAAAGGAAAGCCCCTAACGGAGGAAAGCATTCAAGAACCTTCTGTACAACTGCAGTGGGCTGGGGAATGAAAAGGCCTTAAGGAGTAGCAGAAGCCACAATGCCACCTAAGCTTTTTCAGTCGGCTGCTACCAAATCAGCGCTCTCCAAATAGCCCCACAAGCCATCGGGGCCGGACACCATGGTGGGTAGACGGCACCACACAGGTCTCCTCCGACTAATCTCCTCCTTCCCAGAAACAGCTGCTCGTTCCAAACCTGTTTCTTCCAGTTGTGCTTGCTTTTATAATTATGTGATTCCATTTAATATTAATAAACCAAAAAAATGATTGTCAAAAGGGAACCGTTTTATGAAAACTAAGCTGAATGATTTGAAAGATTCAATAAAGGCAGATCTTCTTTTTTAAAGTTCAGATCAGTTACAGATGAGACATTGTAACAGAATGGGAGGAAATCACATCAGCCCAGGAGTCTGCGTTCGGCCTGTTCCGTAAGTGCCTTTAAGTTTCAGCTGCATGATAAAGGAACTGAGTCTGGGAGGGGCGGTCAGTGTTACGTGAATGGGAACTCATGTGAGGAAAACCTTCAAAATTTCAGTTAACAGGAACATACTCAAGAAAACAGAATAGCCATCTGTATTTGTAGGTTTAAAAATGTTTGTGCTTCATATTCCATTTTAAAAGATTTTTTTTGTTTGAGACAGAGTCTTGCTGTGTAATTCAGGTTGCCCTTGAATTCACTATGTGGTCTAGCCTGGTCTTGAACTCACAATGATCCCACTGCCTTAGCCTCCCAAGTGCTGGGATTATAGGTATATGCCATTATGCCTGACCTTAGTGACTAAAACAAAATTTTCAATTAGCTCCCCTGTACTGCTTTCTCTTAAGACTAGCAGAAGGTGTGAGAAGAAAGGGAAGCTCCACCCTCTCTCACTTCTATAAAGAATGAAGCAGAGTCAGGTTAAGGGCTTTACATATACAGAGGTCCTCAACCTACATTGGTCCAATCTTAATTTTCCAACTTTATGCTACTGCAATCATGATACACTTCTGATTAAAAACTATACAGCTGTATTCTTGTTAGATCTAATTTAAAGATAGGAAACTGAGTCACCAAGCTCAAACAACCTGTCTGAAGTTATAGAGCTAGTAAATGATGGAGCTGGGATCCAAATCCGGATAGTCCAGCTCCAAAATATGCCCCCTTAACCACATCGATCCTGGCATGTACAGAAACAAGGCAGCCCGAGGGAAAGGAGTTCCCTTGATATTTGTGCCCCCCTCAACCACCTGCCCGGTTCACCCAAAGGAAAACTGGCTCCATCTGCTATCACAGAGGGCCCAGTGCTTCCTGAATCCTTATGCTTAAATGCAGACAAAACAGCTGGGGATTTAGCTCAGTGGTGCTGCCACCTGCCTTGTAAGTGCAAGATTGTGAGTTTGATCCCCATTACCGTTCAAAAAAGAAAAATATGTATATATGGACAAGAGCCACAGACTACATTGAAGTTTGGACAGCCCCAACATGGAAGGAAACAGAGACAGAAAGAGACCAAACGATACTGGGAAATTGGAGACACAGAAATACATCAGAGAATGGAGAAAATCACTCTTATCTTCAGAGATATATTCTGTGTTGGGAAGAAAGAAGGACAGAATAAACGAAATTCTCAGAAATTAAAAATGTGATGGTTTAAATAAAAATTTCAATAGGGATGGAACATAAATTCAAGAAATAATGTACAGAATAGAAGAAAAGACAGGGGAAAGAGAAAAATAGAAAAAAGAGACCAGAATCCTGGGGTTAGGGGCCCGGATTGCAACCCATAGGAGTTTTAGGAGGGAAACAGAGAGAAGGAGGTTATTAAAGAAAAAGTGAAGCTTCAGAGAACCGAAGGACTCTTCGACTCATCTTTAGAAGAACTTATATTAAAAAGAGCCACCCAGGGCACGGCCCATCATAGCACTCATGCTGTGAAATTCCAGAATTCCAAGGACAAGGGATCTGAAAAGCATCTAAAGAAAAGCTCCACATAAAAAGGCCCCCAAGTCAGCAGGCACTGAATCACCCGCTGATGTGGAAGGCAGGGACGCCGCACAGCCAGTTCTGAAGGACAGCGATGCCCAGCCCACGTCGACAGGCTGAAATGCCCAAGACGAATACAGATAAGTCCACAGAGGAAAATGCCCCACCCCTGTCTCTTTCTTAGGAAGCAACTGAAGTGTCCAAAAGACAGGACCAAGACGCAGAGGAACAAATAGGCAGAAAGCCTTGATGAGGGGACCCAGCCGACATCGGGCTACACTGGGTGTAGGGGCAGCCGTGCTGGGAAAGCAGACCCGGGCAGAACAGCATCATGATGGAGCCTTTGTAAGGAAGATCCTGGGCGGGAGGTGGATGCAGGCAGTTCTGCCAGAGCTCTGGGGGAACTGAATAGCTGTATTTTCTTACTAGAAATGCTGATCATTGAGTTACCTAAAAATAGTGCTCCAGTACACTAGTAGGGGGAGGGGCTGGAAGACAACTAATTCCTTACTTATTCCAACAGGAAGACAATAGGTAAATGTCTACCACTGGCAAATTGGGAAATAGCAGTATAAGCATAGTACTTTGAAATACGTAGGTGAAAGCCAGAAAGTACAGGTAAAAGCAGCTAAATTGGTTGCCACCAGAGCGTGGAACCAAGCAGAAGGACAGGGTGAGGCAGGGGATGTCTGCACTTCAATAAAAACCTCACAATTTGCATCTAGCCAGGATTTCAGATTTCCAAAAGCATTTTCACAGCAGTATCTTATGAACCGTCCTTCACAAGAAGAGAAAACAGAGGCCCAGACGGAAGAGTGACCTCTCAAGGTCACAGCGCCAAGCCTGGACCCCAATGCTAAATGAGGCGCCCCACACCCAGCACCCATGAAGCACGTGAAACCAGCCACGGCCAGCGGGGGTATCCAGTGACTCGCCCTCCCTCTCACACCCCAGATCCAGTTGCCGACTTCGGCCACACTCCGTAGCCCGAGCGCGGCCGGACCTCGGCAGGCCACTGCCCTGAGTCGCCCCCCGCGGCCACTCCGTCCTTGGGAGGACAGCCCGGGAACCGCGCGGTCCCACAGCGCCCCCTGCCGGGCTCCGGGCGCCGCGCTCCAGCCCGCCGCGCAGAGCTCGGAACGGCGGGGACCCAGCCACGCGCCTCCAGCGCCCAGACTCTGCCCGCCAGGCCGGCTCCGCCCCCGTCGGCCCGGGCAGGCTGGGACGCAAAGCCCCTGGAGGACGCTAGGCTGGAGAGGGCGGCGATGTGCCCAAGGTCATGAAGCGCGGCAGCGGCAGCGGCAGCGGCAGCGGCACCCAGGGCTGGCACCTCGCGCCTGTGGGCCATTCCCGAGCCCCGGCTCCTGGTGCCTAGAACGGCGGGAACCTCGGGCTTTGGGAAAAGCCGAGGACGAGGCCCTTGGGTGCCCTCCGGGTCCGTCCAGCCGCTGGGCGTGTGACCTTCAAGCGTCCTTCCCGCACCTCGCGTTCCCGGGTAGGGTCCCAACTGCGGCCCCTGCTGGCCGGAGGGGACACTGCGCCGAAGTGGCCGAGGAGCCACCGGCCAAGGGCGCGGTCCCGGAGCTGTGCACTGAGGAAACGAACGGGCTGGGGAAACCGGAGAAAACCCCAAAACCGCTAGGATGCTTCCCCCGGGAAGCCGGGTCCGAAAACGCATCTCCTGAAAGAGCAGGGCAGTGTCTGGGCTACACCTCGCCCTGTCCTCCTCAATTGTGTGTCCTTAGGCAAATTCCTGAAGTTAAACTCCGCGTCAAGTCTGCCACTGTTATAGTTACATCTCAAGTGCCCGGAAAGGTGCTCAGAGGCCTAGTGTTTACACGGTGGTCTGTAGTCATCAGGGGGTTAATGACGAGTAATTGATGAGTGCTTGGCAGGACACCTGTAAGAGACAGGCCCTGCCTGGAGGTGGGTCCCGGGAGCCTGACCTGGGTGGGTGTGTCCACGTCTCCTACTTTTCTCTTCCTCCCTCTGCTTTCTGCCACGCTGGGATGAACAACTCTCCCCTGTCGCACCCTCCCACAACCCCATTTCTGCCTCGGAGCCAGCCAGTCATGACTGAACCCTCTAAAGCCAGGAGCCAGAATCAGCCTGTCCTCCTTTAAGATCTAGATGTTGCGTATTTTGTCCCAGTGGTGAAAACATGACTAACACAGGCACTCAGTTGGGCCTAGGACCTAGCTGCATATAGAGAGAGTTCAGAAAGGAGCCTGGCACAGTGAGCATGAGGTAAATGTTACTCCGTTTGATGAGCATCTAGTGTGTACCAGGCACTGAACTGGGTACTCAGCTATAGCAGTGAGCAGACTGACCCGGCTATTGCCAGGGCAAAGCTGCCAGAGGGCAGCCTGAAGTGAAACCACCCTGAGAAACACCGGGTGTGGTCCAAGAGTCAGGGTCTGGGCCAGGGAGCAGCTCAGGCTCCGGCCTGGTGGCTGTCCGATGTGAAAAGAGACCCAGTGGGAGGGAGCAGCGAGGGTGCTGCTGAGTCAGGCAGGCCTCGAGCACTGAGGTGCTGGGCGGGCGGCAACGGGCAAGGGGCCAAGTGCTCTACACCTACCCCAAAGTCCTCAAGACCAGAATGAGACCCCTCATCCACACCTCAGGGGGGCCAGAGGGAGCCAACTATCGCCCCTGTGCCAGTCAATCTAACAGAACGGCTCTCCTTGTGGCTCCTGACTGCAGCTCGAGCTGGATAGAAACGGGGTGCTGATCAATGGGCCTAGAATTTCAGGGCCCTTTGGGGAAGAACCGGTAAGGAACTGTGGGAGGAAAGGAGAGAGAAGGCCATCTGTTGAGCCCTCTGTATGTCAGGAGATGCTTTACCTCTACAATTATTTTATTTATTTTTCTCGTACTGAAGATCGAGCCCGAGCTACATCCCCAGCCCTTTTTTATTTTTTATTTTGAGACAAGGTCTTACCGAGTTGGCCCAGCTGGGCTCAAAGTTTCAATCCTCCTGCCTTGGCCTCTGGAGTAGCTGGAATCACAGGCAGCTGGCAGCTGTGTGAGGTACAGGGAACATGACTCAGTCACCACGTGACATGTGATAGAACCTACACTCCTGAGGTGGCACAATATATCCAAGGTCAAGGGCTGGCCAGCCTCAGGGGCAAGATTTGAAGCCTAGTTTTCTACCACATTCCATCGCTCCCTGAAGAGGTCCGTGGGCGCAGGGGTGACAGTGAGGAAGGTCGGGTGGAAAGGGCGCAGAGGGCTTCTGCCAGGCAGAGCCAGAGCACATGGGTTGAAAGGGGACAGTATTATCCCCAAGGTCTTCGTTCTCTTCGGGCCACACACACGAAACCAGCAAGGCTGAGCCTCCTCCCTCAGCTGGGTATTTTTAAAACCACCCACCTCTCAAACTCTTCTGTTCCTGTGCTTTAAAGTTCCTCTGAAAAGTTGGAATAAATTTGCCTGTCTTTTCTCCCAGACAGATGCAGAGGAGGAAAACAAAAAGAACGCGTATTTTATGAGCGCAAATTTGGGACAGTGACACCTCCAATCATCATTTTATGGCATGATGATATACAGTAATTAGGTGTCGGGAGTAATCTATGGCCGCAAGAGCAGAGTCATTGCTGGGAAGAAAAAAAATAAATAAAACAACCACTCTTTCCTCCCAGAAGGAATCTGAGGCTTGCAGGGCGGGAGGAGCTGAATCAGCCTCCCATAAGGCAGCGCACAGCTGCCGGCTGCGGAAATGAGGCCGGCAGCTGGGAGCCCGAGAGGGAGCCGAGTTCAGCGAAGCTGGCCCTTGGATCCAGTGACACCCCTCTCCTGCTGGGCGACTCTTCCCTCTCTGCAAGACATTTTCAGAATTGCCATGGCCGGGAGCCCCCCAGAAAGACTCCTGGGGAAGGGAGTCTGTGTTGGGCCCAGAGATGAGTTAGAGAAACTGGGAGGCCACTGGGACAATGGCTCAGAGGAGGAGGCTGCTGCCGGACCCTCTTAGAGGAGAACGGTTTCTAGGACTGCATCATTCTTGATAGCTGCCAATTTATTCCATCGTTTCTAAGGGATAAAATACTGAGTTTTTGCCTTTTTTTTTTTTTTTTTCCACAAGGAAAGGGCACTTGGTGTCTAATGTCCTGGGCGAATTTGTTTCTACTGCTTCCTCAAGCAAGGAACTTGGCCTCTCAGCCTCAGTTCCCTTATTGGTAAAAGGAGGCTAATTATACATCTGAGGCCACAGTGAGGGTGACATGTGATGACAGAACCAAGTCCTATAACAGGGCCCCGAGGGTCATCCCCAAGGACAGGTGCCTGCTCCTGTCACCCTGCAAACCACCAGTGTCACCCACCGAGGAAGCCTTTCCTGGTGATGTGGGCTAGGGAAGCTCCAGTCCTCCCTTCT
The DNA here is from genome assembly GCA_004025085.1 of Thryonomys swinderianus. NCBI lineage: Eukaryota > Metazoa > Chordata > Mammalia > Rodentia > Thryonomyidae > Thryonomys > Thryonomys swinderianus. The sequence continues at coordinate 11,673 of PVIC010000151.1, read as the reverse complement.
GCAGGGTGGTACCACAACCCACAGTCACCCTGTCAGTTCGCTTCTTTATTGTCATAAGCTTCACAAGGGCCTCCTCTGCCTTGTTTATACTAGGATGCCACCTAGCTCCCAAAAGTGCTCAGTTCTATGCTGTGGAACAGATGAAAAGTAATGGGGGCCATTCCATCAACAGACTAAGGAAAAAAGATCGCATGATCATGTTAACAGATGCAATAGAAGCATTTGACAAAGTCCAACATGCTTTGGTGAGTTTTAAAAACCGCTCACCAAACTAGGAATAGAGGGAACCTTCTTCACCTTGATTAAAAACATTTAGAAAAATTCTACAAGTGGCATTCATACTTAACAGCAAGAACCTAGAACTTTTCCTGCTAAGATCAAGAGCAAGAGAAGGGTGTTGCTCATCCTTCTGCCTTTCGATATTGCATTTGAAATCCTGGCTGAGGAAATAAGACAAGAAAAGTAAATAAAAGTGGAATGCTGGTAAAGAAGAAATAGAGCTGTCTGCAGATAACCAATCTGTGTAGTAGAACTGACAAGACAAAACAACCTGAATGTTTTTAATTCCTGAAACAGAAACAAGTATAGCCAGGTGGCAGGATCTATGATTAATATACAAAAATTACTCAAATGGAACTTGAAATAAAAACATATTACCCTTTACATTCATACCTCCCACAATGAAATACATGTAACAAAATGAAAAAATGCAGCAAGTTATGTACAGTATCTATATGAAGAAAACTACAAAACTCTTACAAAAGAAATCAAAGAACTAACTAGAGAAGTTCTATGTTCATGCACAGCTCTGCAGTCTTTATATAGATAGGTTTAGATGTTCCTTACATCAGGAACTGTCTGTGAGGTAGGCTCAAAATGTAGTTTATTGCCTGACATGATGGCACACACCAATAACCCCAGCACTCAGGAGGCTGAGGCAGGAGGATGGTCACAAGTTTGAGGCCAACCTGGGATATGTAGTTGTTCAAGGCCAGCCTGATCTACACAGTGAGACCCTGTCTAAGAAAAGAGGAAAAATGTAGTTTACTATTTCTTCCATCTTACAGATGAAGAAATTGAGACCTAGAGATGTGGCTTGATGATATGCTCAGAGTCACACAAACAGTTAACTCCTAGTAGACAGAAAGGGAGGATTGTATATGCCAGGCACTCAGTGTAATTTATGTATGTCACACAAACCTCACAATAGCCCTAAAGGAAGCTGAGGTCTAGAAAGATTTTGTAACCTGACTGTGTCAGGGAGTGGCAGAAGCTGGGATCTGGACACAGCTCTAACAGGGTACCACCCACCCTGCTCTGGTCTCCCAAGAATCTGAGACTGAACCTCTCTTGCCCTGCTGGGGCCACCTGAGCCCTATCCTGTGAACATCTCCACACAGTCTTCCTCAGCACAGTCACAGAGCATGGCCAGCACTGGGCAGCCCATATGTGATTCCCAGGTCAGCACCAGGTATTTCCCAGGATGCCAAGGCTTGGGGTTCAGGAGGACCACTGCAACCTTCCAACCCCTGCTGGCAGAGATAGAAGGCCCTTCAGAGCCAAGAAAGATTACAATCTGTCTCATCCCTCCCTTCTCATTCCTCCTCCTCTCTTTTCTCTTCTCGTCCCTTCCCCTCCATCCCATTCCCATCCGCCATGTCACTGACTCTGTCAATGAACTCCCTGGTCTCCAGGGCCTTCAACAAGTCAGGGGGAAGCTTGACAAATCAAGCTTCAGAAGAACAAGGGAAAGGAAGAGGGGTGATCACAGTGCCTCCTGCATCGGGGCCTCTGTCAGTCCTGCCCCAAGCGGGCCTCGCTGGAGAAGCACCGTGGGCGTGGAACCCTCTCAGCTCCCTCTCCCCTGCGGCCACCCTCCTCAGAACCAGAGGGGAGAACAAAGGAAGAAAACAGGAAGAGAAGCAGGTGTGGGAGTTAGATGTGAGATGTGTGAGTAATATTACTTAATTTTAGCCATCCCTAATTTTCCATGTTGTCACTACAGGCAATTTCTTCTTCCTTCCCCTGCCCAGGCCCAGCTGAACAATGACTTCCAAATTCGTGGCTCATTCTGGCTTTATCATATAATAGGTCTGTGGGCAGCATGCTTCTCTCATGGGAGACACCAAATGAGTGCAGAGACTGGCCTCCTAGTCTGGGGGGAGGGAGCAAGAGCAGAGAACTCCTGAGGAGGCCTGTGACCTTCAAATGAAGGCCTTACCTCCAATAAGTGGAGCGAAACTGAAACTACCTCATCAGGAGATGCTGACTGAAGTGGTGGATATAAGTCATGTCCCTGTGGTGCCTGATGCCCACAGATGCTGGGCTCGGATGAATAACATGAAGCTCTATGGGTCCCCTGGAGGCGCAGAGCTGCCGGGCAGCACAGGGAGAACTCACTGAGGGGGCACTGATGCTCAACTCCCAGGCGCTACTTGATGACTGTGAGCCTGAACACATTTTTCCTTTGCCTCGTCTTCCCCTCAAAGCTTTCCTGTGCTTCTCCAAAATCCGCTGAAGTGTCCCCTCCTCTGTGAAGCCTTCTGATCTCCCAGACAGTCCTGTTTTGCTCAGCATTTCTTGTCGTGTGTGTAGAATCTTTACCTGAAGATACAGAAGAGCTCTCCAAATCCGAGACCTGCTGAGCAGGTAGAGTAGGTGGTCCACACTCACTTCAAGAAGAAGCCCCTGGATGAAGGGGACCTTTTGTCGATTCATCAGCCAACAGTCTACCACAGACAGTTTCTGAGGGCCACATAAGTCAAGGACCAAGCACCAAGTCTTTCAAGTCTTCATCTATAGCTGAAGGAACACTGACTTCAAGAAATAGTCTGGGGTTGGGGGTGTAGCTCAGTGGCTGTGATGGCTTAGATCCACAGTGTCCCCCAGAGTCTCACGTCTTCAGAGATCACTAGGGCCGTGACCTGGCTCCTTCCTTTGCCAGCTCTGAGCACATGGGCTCTTGAAAGTCATTCTTTTTTTTTTTTTTTCTTTTTTTTCCTTTTGGAGACAGAGTCTCGCTTTGTAGTTCAGGCCAGCCCTGAGCTCACTATGTAGCCCAGGCAAGCTTCGAACTCAGAAATCCTCATCTCTGCCTCCCGAGTGCTGGGATTACAGCGTAAACCACCACGCCCGGCACTGTGGCATGTGGTATTGATGGCTGGTGGGCGTGAGTCTCCACGCCCAGCATTGTATGTGGTTTCCAGGGATCGAACTCAGGACCTTGCACTTGTGAGGCAGGCGCCGGAACCACTGAGCTAACCCTCTGGCCCTGAAAGTCATTCTTGACCCAAACCACAGCATTCTGCACCTAGCTCCCAAATAACTCATGTGCACCTCTTGATGTAAAATACCTTTTTAGTCCATCCTGAAGAGTCACCAAAGTCTGAACAGTTCCAGCATTGCTGAAAGAAAAAAAAAAAATCTGAGTCCAACATCTCCTCCTGGACTCAAGGAAAACTCAACTGCGAGACCCTGGAAAAATAAAAAAGTAAGTTAAACGGTGCCAATATACAATGGCACAGGATAAATGTTCCCATTTCAAAGGAGAACAACAGGAAGACCAAGGAATGGGACCAAAGCAAGACTGAAATCCAACAGGGCAAACATTAAATCCTGTAGTTCTTTGTCCAGACCTGAAACAGATGGTGGCAAGATGTGACCTCCAAGGAGACACTTAGGTAGCACCGCTCCTCTGGCGTCACCCGAGGGCTGCTCTCTTAGTTTGGCTGCTCTCTTAGGTTGGCTCCATTCATTGCCTGTAGCTCTCCTCACCAGACATTCATCTTCCTGGCACTTCCAACATCTTGGGATCTCCGCCGCAACTCTGACATCATTCTCATAGCTGTAGGCATTGTCCTCTCAGCGCCACGCTTCCTGGCTTCCCAGTCCTTCTGAAATCTGAGAGGATGCTCCTGGATCCTGAAACTCTTGCAGTTTGCATGCCCATAAAAATGGTACCACGCATATGGCGCCAAGGACTGCTGCTAGTTCGAGCAGTGGCCAGAGCCCCTTGCAGTGTCAGCATAAGTGAGCATTGTGAGCCAATTCTCCAACCAATTTCTTAGGCTACCCTTCTTGAACAGGGGCCCTAGGGCTTCCTTCTCAAAAAAGTCTTTCACTTTTGCATCCCTGTCCTGCAAAGGGTGGGAATTTCTAAGATGCTCTCATGGTATCCTTTCAAAAGTACTGATACAACACACTTGGCTTCTTTTTAATGCTAATCTTCTCAGGAACCAAGCTATGTATGTCTGCTCCAATTTTGCAGATACTTCTTTTCTGGGGAAATTGAAAACTTCAAACAGGCTTTTGCTTCTGATTTTCAGTATAAATCTCACTAAAAGCAGCAAAAGTACTCTTGCCACAGCGTAGACGTTGAGCTGTCTTGAAATTTCTTCTGATAGATTAATGAGTCCACTACCCTGAATCTCATCCTCTTCAAAGTCTCAGAACATGAGCGAAATGTCGACAAATTTTCTGCCAGAGCAGAATATACATCGTCTCAAGTCCAACTGCCAAGGGAGTGTTTGTTCCCAACTGAGACCTCCTGAACCTTGTCTTTATCATTTATATTTTTATGATCATTCTGGTCTGCTGATCTCCAACCAGAATCTCCCATCAAATGCCACTTGTAGTACTCTAGGGATTCTCCAGTTAGCATCTCCCAGCCTTTCTCAACTCCTTCCATGAACCATTTCCAAAGGCTTCTAAACCACATGGTCAATTACAGCTGTGGTGATGACTTCTCTTACTGACGTCTGTCTTAGTCACTTTCTTCATTTCTGGGACACAATAACTGTCATCATAGATTAAACAAGGGGAGGGATTTGGGCTCAGAGTTGCAGTCCATGGTCAGGCAGCTCTGAGACAGAAATGGCATGGTGAGAAGGTCTGGAAGAAGAAAGCTGGGCACATCGTGCTGGCCTAGAAATTGAGATAAAGCAAGGAAGAGCCAGGGAGGAAAGTATACCCCTCCAGGTCATGCCCCCCAGGGTCCACCTCTTCAGACCAAGAGCTACCTCTTAGTTTGCAGCAAGTCACCTATAGCACCCCACAACCCAGTCACCCTCCAAAAGCCCCACTTCTGAACACACAAGCCTCCTGGGTCTCCATGTTTCATTAAGTTATTATGGATATTGCCTATTTGTTCCAGCAACAAGAAAATGATTAAGGCAGTGATACAGCACTTGCCTACCATGCACAGGAGACCCATACACACACACACACACACACACACACACACACACACACACACACACAGAGCCCAACTTTACATGCACAGAGAAAATATAGAAACACAATAGATCTAAAATAGATGGTGCCAGGTGTACCAAAGGAGATTAAAAAGCAGCATTCACGGAGCACCCATTGGTCACTGGCACTTTATATTCCTCATTTCATTTCACCCGTGTAAGCCCAGGACCGTGACCCAGTCTACAGAAAAGAAAGGTAGACCTCGCTGTAAAGGCGCTTACCCTGCTGTCCGCAGTTGCCCCCAAACTAGGCAGGATGACCCCTCTTCACTGTCACGGGCACCTCCTCAGTTTCATTCATGACCTGAACTGATTTATGAGCTCACCATTAATAGGAGTTTGGTCGTCCAGAAATCTTATGACTTAGTGACAACCACAGAAGGGGAAAAGGGAAAGGCCACCTATATATCCAAAGCTCCGTGTCAGCGAGGTCACCTCTAATACACAGGTGTTTGAGCAAATTACCAGCGACAGGCTGGTCAGGGCCTCAGCCAGATGCCGCCGAGGACTCGTGTAAACAAGAGAAATCAAACTGCCACACACGATGACGGCTGCATAACCCAGCGCAGCCATGAGGCTGACAACACCCAATGGAAGATGGATGCTAAATTCCATCCCTGTAAAAGTCAGGCTAAAAAGGTGACATAAATATTTCAGCCTTTTATCTCAGGCTCTGCCCTGAAAGAAGCAGCACCTCCTTTGGTCTCTTTCCATTTTTAGAGATCATAGCCAACCTGGAAAGCCTCCCTCCACAACGTCCACACCACCGCAAATCTCCAAGGCCCTCCTCGGTGTTCTAAAAATAACAGCCGGAAAGCACCTCCGGCCTGCGCGCGCCTCCTCCCCACCCGCGCCTGGGCTGGGAAGGACTTCACGCAGCCGCACAGGCGCGCGGTAGAGATGGCAATGCAGGGAAAATCCATTGGCCTCCGAGCGTCTTTCAGTTGGAAACCGCCTGCTTGGAGGGACGGACAACTGTGTGCAGGGACCGTGGATCGTCTTATGATTTACACGGGACGAAGGCACCGGGTGGGCGGCTGCGCGCTCGCACTACCCCGCAGGGAGCGGCACATGCGCGGGCTGCTGGCTGCTCGGCGGGGCCGCCAGAGCGGAGGCCGGTCCGGACAGGCGCGGTGCAGCCAGGAGACCCCAACCTCCTTGTCCTGGCCCAGAGGGCCTCGTGACGTCTGTGCAGCGGCGTTCAGAGCGTGCCAGCTGCCTTTTCCAGTACTGCCAACCAAGAGGCCACTTTGGGCTCTTGGCCCCTGCAGCCGCTGCCAAGATTGGCTCAAAGGAAAGACCTGGAGCGGCTGAGTTCCTCAGACGCACGTCCAGCCGCTGCCCTGCTGGTGAATTGCGGGCCGCCTCGCCCTCTCTGAAGGTCCAGTTCTTGGCAGGGAAAGTGGTGGTAAGTCCCTGTAATCCCAGCACCGGGGAGGCCGAGGCAGGAAGCTCACCAGCTCAAGGCCAGCCTGAGCTACATACAGTAGTGAGTTCAAGGCCACGCTGAATAACAGACTACAAACATCCTGTCTCAAAGAGCAAGTAAAGCGGCTCCCGAACAGCTGCGGTTCCCATAAACGGACCTCCACAGAGCACCCGTTCCCCTCTCTTCAGGCGCCCTGGCAAATGCTTGCAGGAGGCTGGGCTGAAAGACAGCTTGGGGCCCCTCTCGGCCCTGAAGACAGATGGTGGAGCCGGGCTCCGCTCTCCTGGAAGCCCTCCCAGCTCTCAGGCTAGGTGTCCCTTCCTCCACTTCAATTTAAAATCAGTGGCCTGAGGCCAATTTTTCTCCCTCTGTTTCTCCCAGAAGGCCAGTGAACCCCATGCAAACCCGAATCCTGGGCGCCCATCTGGACCCTGACCAGCGCCCCCCGCAGCTGCTCCCTGCTCTGAGCATCTTTAATCCTGACCGTGACCCCGTGATTGGGCATCTGCTTTTACAGAAGAGGCCGCTGAGGCGGAGGAAGGTGCAGGGGGAACCCCAGATGGACCCCGGGGGAGGCGGCTCAGGAGCTCTGCCTTGCCGGATGGAGACACCGCGAAGAGGACAGGACTTCCACCCGAACCCCGCCACCTTGTGGCCTCGTGGCTGCAGTTCCAAAGGCTGTTAAGTTCAGGCCCCAGCCAGGCCCTGGCGGAGTTGAGGGCTCTTATCTCCCTGCCCGCCTGCGCGGTGAGCTAGCCGGAGCTGGGAACACAGGCCTTCCCTGTGGGTTTAGTCATGAACTGAACAGCGCCCACCGACAAGGAGCAGACGTGCTTTCGGGGCGCAGCACCAAGGCAGGGAGGCCTGCTGGCGGCTGTCCCAACAGAGAAGGGGAAGGGGGACAGGCCGGCCTGCCCTGTGGTCAGAGCGGGACGCGGCTGCAGACCCCACCAGGTTTCCACAGCCCTCCTCTCCTCACCTGCTCGCCCTTGTGGGGCTCACACAGGGGCAGGTCCGGACCTGCTCAGCTACAGTGCTGGGCTGGTTGTGGGAGCAGCAGGCGCCCTCGGCCGTTCAGAAGGAGCTCTATCAGGAGAGGGTCCCCCTGCCTCTCTGCCAGCACCCAGGGAGCGGGGGGGGCGGGCTACCAGCTGCCAATCAAACAGGCCTCAAAATCGCAGCACCTCAACATCTGGGAGTTCATGCCTCATTCTGGCTCCGGTGGACAACCTTTCCCATGCTTCTTCAGGGGCCTGGTTCCTTCCTCAAGGGTGCTGCACCCCTGACAGGCAGCTCTTTGGGTGCCAGAAAGCGAGAGGCAGGGAGACAGACAGACAGACAGCTCTTCGTGTGCTCTCACCGGCCAGAGAGAGACAGACAAATACAGACACTCCACAGCCAGGGACCTCCACGTCTCTCTCATGATACTCCGCGGAGGCTGGGCAGGAAGGAACACAGGTGTGATGAGCAGCAGGCCAGACTCTGTCACTTCCAGTCCCTTCACTACACTTAGCGTCACGCAGAGTCCTAGAGCCAGAGACGATAAGGACAGTGAGTGTGCAGAACCTTCTAAGGATGGAAACGTGGAACTTCCAGAACTTCCGTAACCACAGAGTCCCACCCTGGCTCCTCCTAGACCGTGGAGAGGGGCGGCGTGTCCGTGTCCGTCTCCAGCCCAGTGTAAGTCAGGGAGAGGCCGGTGCCCTGCCCCGCCCCCACATCCCACCGCTGGAGAAAAAAGGGTGCGACACCATCATTAGCCCGAAACTCCCCTAAGCACTTGGGTACTTTAATTCACTTATACCTCACAACAACCCTACACTGTAGGATCATTGCTATCTCAGTTAGCAAGGTGAGAAACCTGGAAGGTTAGGGAACTAACACAGGGTCAGACAACTAGAAAGCCCTCAACAGGCATTTGTCCAACAGGTAAACACTGAACTAATGGGAATTGCTGTACAACTTCACCTGTTTTCCCCACCTTTTCTCTCAGTTGGAAAAGAGAAAGGAAATCGCCAGGGCATAATCAAAGGTAAAAGTTGTTCTCCATAGCCGGGGATTTAGCTCAATAGGTAGCACACCTACCTTAGAAGCACAAGGGCCCAAATTTGATCCCTGGTACCAAAAAAAAAAAAAAAAAAAAAGTTGTTCTCTACAAATGGAGAGCAACTCACTTTCTACTTTGTCCCCCAAACTTCTGAAATTGATTTCTCGCCACCGTGGGAAAACTGTCTGGGTCTCATTAATCTACGGGAAGGGCCCAAAGTCGCTGAAGTGGGCACTATGGAAGGGCTTATCCCCAGCTCACTGAGGAGCCTTCCCAGCTCCATCTAATTAACAGGAAGCCAGATGCCCGGACACAATCCGCTTCTACATCTGTAACACGCTGACAGTCTAAAAATGCCAGCCTCCTCCTTGTGTGTCAGCTAAATGTCACTGGCGACATTTGATGCAATTCAGAGATGAAAGTAAATCCAATATTATTGCTGACTAAATAACCACAAGCCCAATCAGGAGGCCCTAGGCCCCAGAGCGCAATGGGGAGAGAAGACGGCCCACAGGAAGGCGGGGGAGCTGGATCCTTCCAAACAGCCCAAACAGGAAACCAGTCTGCTGGCCTGTATCTACACTTGATCTTAGCCAAAGGCCATGAAGCGATTGCTGGCCTGTATCTGCTTGGAAGGATCAGGGCTTACAATCCCAGGGTTACCTGGTCAGGAACACAGGCTGTTTCCCCTCGCTGAGCCTCAGTTTCTCCACCTGTTCCAGGGCAGAGTCAAAGCAATGCCTCCAGGGAAAGAGGGACCCAGTCATTTGTCAGAGCCATTTACTGAACAGCTGGCATGTCTAGGTGCCAGGCTGCTGCACCCCCTAATTAATCACTGTCCGCAGCACAGACTGGCACATACCTTCTGTTCACTTTGGTATCCTGGCCTGGCCCAGCAAGTGCTCAGTAAATACCTGTGAGATGAATGATTGGGTCTATTTTCTGTCCTCCCAAAAAGCCTTGCCACAGGCTAAGTATCCTTCAGGGCAGAAACTAGGTGTCCCTGTGTCCTAGTGTGCAGTTCCCAGCACAGCAACGACAGTCACGCTCCAAGTGGTACCAGTTCCCACCACAGTGCCTGCAGGTGGTTGGGCAGATGAGATGCTTCTAGCATTAAAAAACAGTAAGACACCTCTTAGGGCCAGAGATTTAGCTCAGTGGTTCCAGCGCCTGCCTCGCAAGCACCAAAGTCCTGAGTTCGATCCCGATAACCACATACAATGCTGGGCATGGTGACTCATGCCTGTAATCCCAGCACTCAGGAGGCAGAGACAGGAAGATTGCTGAGTTTGAGGTTTGCCTGGGCTACATAGTGAGCTCAGGGCCAACCCAAACTACAAAGTGAGACCTGTCTCAAAACACACACACACACACACACACACACACACACAGAGTAAGACACCTCTTGACCCAAGTTGGCATCACCAATGAAAGGTACAGGGGTCTCAAGTGCTTCTGGGTGCCCCCCAAGAAGGACACAGTGCTACCTGCCCCTCCTGCCAGCAATGTCCCCAGAAGCTCATCATGTGGGGATGTCAAACAAATCCTGAGGAACATTCAGAGGAAAAGGGAGCCTGGGAGAGAGAGAGAAGAGGACGGAGACTGACAGTGTCACAAGACGTCACCGTCACACAAGACAAAGAAATGCTGAGGAAAGGCTGCAAGTTGCAGGACACTGAAGTGCTGTGACAAAATAAATATGACATGGGGCCCCGGGCTGAGTCTCATGCTAAGGGAGAAATGCTTAGAAAAGACTCAGTGGGTCAGCTGGCAAAACTGGAATAGTCAGAACTGGGGAAAGTAATCGGTGTTGATTTTCTTCTGATACTATAACAAGTAAGCACAAATTTAATGCCTTAAACCAACACAAATAGAATGAGGACATGGACAGGAACTCACTGAGGATTCCAGGCTGGCCTCAAACTGAAGAGCCTCCTGCCTCAGCCTTCGGAGCACGGGGCTTACAGCCATGTGCTACCACACCTGGCCGGAATATGGACATCTTTCGAGAGGTTATTATTCTGTTGAGAACAGTCAGGAACTAATAAAAAAATATCACATTGACATTAAATGCAGGGACGCCGATAACTTCCGGTGTGTGTGTTGAGTGTACCTTTACTCTCTGAAAGCACGTGCTAGCATTTAGAGGCGCATGTACCCAACTTGCTCTGGGAAGTTCAGGAATAATAAATAATGCAGACAAAAGCAAGAGCAAATGATAAAGCCAATGTCCTAATTTGCAATAGGTGGCTCTGGACTAAAATGAAAGGCACGAATATTCACCTTGTCATACTTAGGAAACTTCTGTAAATCTGAACTAATTTCAGCCGTGTCTGTCTGTCTGGTACTGGAGGTCCCCATAGGGAGGCTTCTGGGAGAAGGGCTGCCTGCGTCTCAGTTTCCTGTAGCAAGTCGAGAGCTCCTCCCTTCACAGACAAGAGGAACCTGTGGCTGGCGGCTCCGGCTCCCGGCTCCCGCCTGACCTCCAGCTTCCCTCTCTGACAACCCTGTCTCCCATGACCCCTGCTCCTCTAACCATGCCTGATTTCTTCCCATTCTGCCAAACTGCAGGACAATAATTGCTCCCTTGTTAAACAGGGGCCCTGGGCCTTTTCACTGAATTTTCACGACACCCCTGAAGGCAGGTACCAGTGCTTCTTCCTACAATGGCAGCTCATAGGCTCAGAGAAGTTAAGTGTCTTGCCTCGGGTCACACAGCAAGTCCAAGCTTTAAAACAGACCTTTCTCCACAGCTAAACTCTTTTCAACATTCCGCACTGTCCCGATGCTGTTCAAAAAGCATTTCCTGGGCCGGAGATTTAGCTCAGTGGTTCCGGCACCTACCTCGCAAGTGCAAGGTCCTGAGTTCGATCCCGGAAACCACATAGAATGCTGGGCATGGTGACTCACGCCCACCAGCAACAATACCACATACCACAGTGCCC